>JALNIO010002469.1:0-36402 GCA_023509875.1 Rugonectria rugulosa | reverse complement strand
ATCTCATTTGCCTCTCGAAGGTCTTTGACCTCAGCCGTCAATAAGGCAACCTTATGCATAACAGCCTTTGTTCCCTTAGAAAGAGATTGTAGGGCTTCAAGAATTGACTCAGGCGAGCTACTCTTGTGTCTTTTGATTTGATTCTCAAGGTATTTAGACTGAGACCTAGCCTCAAGTACCGTCTTTGGGGTCTTTGAAGCCCAAGGGGTCGAAGGCTCGGCCTCCTCCTCAATTGGCGTTGGGGTCCGTAGCTGTATATTAAGCTTTGAGACCACACTTTCCGGGTCAAGAGGGATAAGTCCGGCTTCTTTGAAAGATGACCTGATATTTTGTTTTATTATAGTAGCTTAATAAGCGGCATAAAAGGCCAGGAAGAACTCGGTCTTTGAAACGTGGGTTATAGAGTATCTAATTAGATGCTCAATTTCTCGCCTATAAGCCTTCTTTAGCAGCCCAAAGCACCCGACGTCAAGAGGCTGAAGTAGATGAGATGAATAAGGCGGCATATAGAGCGTAATGATCTGGTTCTCCTTATAATATCTCTTAAACTCGATGGAGTGGTGACTTTCGTGCCCATTGAGGATAAGAAGATAATAGCGACCAGTTGATTGGGTCTTTGTGTGCTGGTTAAAGTGCTTTAGCCACTTAAGGCCTACCTTATTATTAGTCTAGCCATTTTGGCTCGTTGTAATAGCCCAATCGCCTGGGAGGTTGCTTTCTTGGTACTAACTTGCGAGGTGATATTAGCCCGCACCTATGATAAACGGCGGGATCGCCCAGCCTTCCGTATTAATCGCCTGGATGACCGTAATCCATTCCCGGCTTCCAGGCTGCACTGATTTTGGTCGTCCACGCCTTTCCGCACCTGTGACAACCATTCCGCTTGCAATCATACCTATTAAGAAGCCAATCTCATCAAAGTTCCAAATATCAGCTAAGCGGATACCATATTTTGCGATTGTGTTCTCCACAAGCCTGAACCAATTGCGAATAATTATCAGATCTTCGCATTTAGCTCTCTGGTAGTCGTATTTATGAAAAAAACGTGTCTTGAGGTCTAGTTGTCGCCTGACAAAGTTGGAAGCCCAGCGCTTGCCGACGGGTGGCGCGTCGCGGTCAGCAAGCAGTCGATTGGCCATTTCTTCAACAGCACGCAGCTAGGGAGGAAATCCTCGCAAATCTAGGTCGAAGATGAACTGAACTATAATCTGTTCCTCTAGATTAGATAGCCGGCGTGACTTTGGGATCTAGTCGCCTCGCGATTGAAGGCCATCCCGTCGGCGACCTAAGGTCATGCGATTGACCTTATATATATCTGCAGCGCGTCGGATGCTTAGTTTATGATTATTCTGAAGGGCCTGAAGGGCAAGAAGGATTCTAGCCTCATAATTTGGGTCTGACATATTTGTTGGTAGGAGAACTAATTAATTAAGTAAAAAGTTAGGTGTAGGAGGGAAAAGTGGCACATATACTTGGATGGCACACATGCTTATCACATACGTTACCGAAAGAAGAGGAAGCTAAAATGGCCTCAAGGAATCTACGTAATAAAAACCCCGTAAACCTGCTTAAATATGTGTACTTTCTAATGCGTCTTTAGTGTAGCCCGTCAACGAATCACAAGGGTAAAATGCCTAACATTGAGCCTTACCAGGTAAATGTGCTAGTTGTGTGCTCGGAGCTTTATAAGGCACTTCAATACATCAGTGATAGACACAATTTATCAGCCCACAGGTCTGCCCAATCCGTTATCTACTCTACAGGTTGCTCTTTCCCCTCACGTGTATAGTAACACCTCACTCAGACATAGCCACCAGGCCCCAAAGTTAACCAGTCAGAATTGTAGTAGAAGTTCCGTGGCTTGGACTTGCACTTTCACAGGCAGCATTGCTGACGTAGTGATGTCAGCATCGTCACCTCAGGAAATGCCATTCAGAGATTGCAATCTCTTCTTTACCCTTCACCGGAAGACAAAAGAAACACATAAGCAAACCCTTCCCGATCATCCCTACCGCAGAGCATTAGTCGCCCGCTCATACATCTTCAGCATGTCTGACCCGCTCTCACTGGCTGGCACCGCAGTCGGAATTGCGTCGTTGGGCATACAGGTGTGCCAGGGCCTTATTTCCTACCTTCACTCAATCAAAGAGAGAAGGCAAGAGATCACAGACTCCCTACAAGATGTCCAAAGCCTGATATCAATCTTTTATTGCCTAAGAGATTCTCTACCCGAGATTGATCGAAGATGCGCCGACTCGGCAGCTATTCGACGATGCCTCCAAACCAGCGAAGAAAAGCTCGCCGAGTTGCAGGGATTTCTCATCAAATTGAGGGGCACTGGACAACCTGAGGGATCCGGGCAACCTGGAGACACTCAGACAAAGATAAGCGACATCAGCCGGTCGTTGGTATATCCATTTCACAAGGGAAAATTAGCATCACTTCGCGTTTCCTTACGCGAACTTTTGGACAACTTGAACATAGTTGTCGATATCTTATCACTGTACTGAAGCTACCCAGACCACCTCCAATCTATCGCTAATAATGGTATTAGAAAGTCTAGCATCATGCAGGTCGAAAAAATAGATGCCGTTGGAACGACCTTGGAGAGATTACAAACTCAAATGGAAGTCGTCCAGACTCTAACCGGCGAGGCACAACGAAACTCGAAACAGCTACAATCGCTCAAAGACAGTATCAGTGAACATCATCGACAAACTCAGTGGATTCTCGAGGGTTATAATCGCAACATCAAGACCAAATTAACCCTCATTGAGAACACCGCAGGCGTAAGTGCCTCCAACACGCTGGGCATCAGAGAAATGCTCACAGACATGCAGACAGCAATGTCAGAGATGGTACTTTCTATACGATCACCCTAGCCGTATCAGGTCACTTCCCACTAACGCTTCTCTGAAGAACATGCAGATCTCCCGAATTTCAGAAACAGCTCCGCAGAATCTAGCACAGGAGGTCACCCATTGCCCCAGATCCTCGAATCAAGTAGGTGCGAGAACTAGGCGGGAATATCACACAGAAACCAGAGCAGCCACAAGAGCACCCAGTATCCCACGGCCAGCATGTGATTGTGTGTGCCAAATCGCTTCTTCAACATTCTCGTGCGCTTTTTGGAACTTGGAATTCCGATTCGAGCAAGAGAGCCTCACGGCACACAACCGCGGCTGCAAGTTTTACGGCATTCACAGGAAGAAAAAAAGGGCACTAAGGGCACAACTTCCACCTTTGAGACTCGCGTGGTTCTCGGCTCGAATGACTGTCCTTTCCTTCGAATACACGAATGGTACCAGCAGTCCAGGGATATCGGTACGCTACAGGAATTTCGTGCCACGCGACAGGAGCCCAGTTTGGAAAGCGCTTAAAAGGATTGACACCGAAAGTTGGCACGATTTTATCCGTGACCATGTGCCTTCAGTCACAAGGCTTGAATCAAGCGAAAATACCATCCTATCCTTATATAGAGATGGAGAAGCTTCTCCAAGCGATCGCGATGAAGACGGAAAAAGTCATGTCGAGGTGACTAAATACCTTTGCCCCGCCCTCGCTTTGGTTCTTACCTAACATACCGCCGGATGACAGATGCTTCTAAAGTTACTGGAACGGCATTTCCAGAATATTTGTAAAGATAAAGCCGTTCTGACTGCAGCCATCCGATTGATTCGGACATTGCAAGACATCTCAGACGCTGATGATGTGATGGTGTAAGTTGAAATACTTGAGTTCGGAATAGGTGGCTGACCTTTATCAACTTTCTCAACAGGCGACTCAACTTCTTCGAATGCCTTGCGTCTAAGAGCTCCAGTGTACAAGAAAATGGACGAGAACTCTTCTCATTCCTTACAAGCAGGTTTCAGTTTGATCCAGATGATGTATTGAGTAGTTTCATCAGGTTTAAAATAGCTTGGCATGTGCTCACTAGCTTGGAAGATCTTCATATTGGTGAGTTACCGACCACCGTACTCAAACTTTGTAAAGTCGTCAAGGCAGCCAACACTCGGCAGCGATGAATGTCCCTCCAATTGCTCGTGCAATCATAGCTCGGTCTGGAGAGGATCTGGAAGCGTCTATCTCCCGTGACCCGCAATCTCCCATGGAGAAAATCTGCGGCTACAGTACCCTCCAATTGTCGGCATCGTGGCCCATGGGATTACGGACGCTGCTTGAAACCCAGATTAAAAGTCAAATTCACGGCCTGCCAATGGGTCTAATGCTAGGCCTAGCAGTCGGTTATGACTCTGCCGAATCTGTGAATATTCTCATGGAAGCGGGGTGCCAAGTGGACTCAGAGGTGATATTTTACAATCCTTTTGGCTACCGTCGGCCGAGTGTGGGGACGTCATCTTTTCTCGACTGGCCAAGAGGAGAACAGACCTGATGGCACTGGCATAAGAAAAGCTGAACATGACTCAACATGCCGTTTCAGTGGAAATCGCAGATAACCAAGCGGCATCTCTCTGCCAAACTCTTGATGATGCTGGTATTCCCGTCCCTCCACACCTTCGAGTGGACGACTCGTACGACACCATCTATCACTGCAAGGGAGCCCCCCTTGATCACTTCACGATACTGTTCAGAAATGGGTTTTGTAACTACAAACGTCGTGATCGTTTTGGGCGTACTGCAATCATGTCTACTATCGTCCAGATATTCCTTGATCCGGGGTATCACCCATGGATGTTTCGAGAAGCAGCAACAACGGAATTGTTGCAAGTGCCGGGGCTCTTGGATCAAGCCGCCGAGGACCCGTGCGGCATGGAATACAACACGTACGCCAATGGCTGGCACCACATTGCCGTTGTACTTGCCCGAGCTGCTGGTTGGAAAGAAGTATTGATAAAGACACTGCTGGGAGTCCATGCCACAGACACGTGTATATGTTCGTGCACCACTGGCAGGAAAGGCTGCTCACCACTCAAGTCATTAATGAAAGCTTACACAGAACTCCGCGGAATGAAACTGATGGGAATGCAGCTCTCGCCCTACCAAGAGGCCTTGTGGTGCGTTTTATTGTGCCAGGTTGGCCATGACAGAACAGAAATACTGGACCTTGTCATTGAAATGGTCCGGTTTCTAACCTTTGAGGTCCTTGAAATGACACACACCTGCTGCGAGCTGAAAGATGGCTTATGGTATTCATCTAAGTCATCCACTAATCTCACTTGGTGTTGCGAGAAGCATAATCTATTCAATTCTAATTCTTCAGTTCTCGAGCCGCAACCGCCTTCAAATAACACCAACAAGGGTGGCGACGACACGGATACCATGCCAGACGACCCAGAACCACAACCTGTTTGTCTGTTAAACGACTTGATGGAGGAGTTTGCACCACATTTGGAGAATTTGGGCTCATCACCTGAAGCGTTCAAAGGCTTCATTTGGGGATACTGGAAGCAACGTATATCTACGTTGTTCTATCCCGATCCTAACCTTATCCGCGAGATGGAAGTATCGTTGAGTAGTGTGAAAACCCGTAGGGTTTACGAGCAGCTGAAGCAGCAGAGTATTTACTGAAACACTATATAGACGTTACCCCTCGTAGAGTTGAAATCTTTCTTGCCGAAAAGTTTGTTTTAGGGGGAGAAGAGGGAAATTCGGATTCCATGTCAGATTTTTGGATGAATTTCCTTAGCCAAAGGAGCCCATTCTTTAATTAGAGGGTGATATAGGCTATTATCTATCATCTAACTTTTTGTCTATACGTGTTTATGAGTCAGCTTCGAATTCAAGCCTCCATGTGTCCCGCTGTTATTATCGATCCCACCTTCGTTTCTATTACATCATTAGCCAGGTTCGAACTGATCATCTTTTGAAGCCCTTACGTATACTCCACAGACTCAATCACCAAAGCTTTAGCAGCCTTGCTTCGCTTCCACTGATTCCACCATGGCCCTTCGAAGAGCTCATCAAGCTTTTCGAGGGGCACGCCCGCAGTCTCGGGCACAACGCAGAATACATATAATAGGGCCAAGAAGCACCACCCCGCAAAGAAGAGAAATGCACCCCAGTTATCAGTGCTCGACAGGAGAGATGGAACACCCTTATTGACACCGAAAAAGAACCACCAATGGAAGCACTGAGTGAGAGCGGCACCGAACGACCGAATTTGGTTTGGCCACAGCTCGGAAACGAAAACGTATGGAAGGATGAGCAGCCCTGGTGATTATAGATCAGATCCCATGACATAGGAAGAGGGTATGGGTTAGCTGTTCTTGCTTAAACTTACCGACAGCGTACCCAAAGCCATGAAGGAAGATGGCCGCAATGGCAGCCTGGCTCGCAGACTCCGACACAGGGCCATCTTGGTGAAACTTGATAAAGGCACCAATGTACACATCCGATAGCATTTGAATAGTAACGCCTATAAAGAGACTGTTCCGTCGACCAAGCGCATCCACAAAAAAGAAGCTCGCAATGATCGTGTAGAAGAACTTGGCCATGCTGTACATGGCTGTGATGAAGAGCTTGTAATCGGCATCGCCCGTAATTCCAACCAGCTGTAGAACTGGAACAAGATACGTCGTAATACTGTTAGCACCCGATAGCTGCGCCAATGCGTACGAGATAAACGCCTGTTGAGTTCGTCGTAAGTTCGCCTTTACGAGAAACGTCTCCTTAAGTACAGCCCGCAGCCCTCTGAGTGAGTACGTGCTGGCCGATCCAAAAGCAGCGCGCTCCTTCAAAATGGATTCTCGGATCTCTTCCAGCTCCGACTGCACACGGTGGTGCTCAAGCGGCAATCCACGCAGCAGAGCCAGTGTTTCCGTACCTTCATCGTCTCGGCCGGCAAGGAAGAGCCAACGAGGGCTCTCGTACACGAAAAAGCTTGTGGCGACAACAATTGCCATGAATATTGTCGGCGCGAAAAACGGGATCTGCCATTGAAGGGTAGCAGAAGTCACATTGAGCATGCATCCGTAGACAGTAAAGGCGGCAATGAACAGTGACATCAGCATCGCAACGCTGAACCATGATGTCAGCAAACCTCGGATCTCAGATGGAGCAATTTCGACTAGGGAGACGGGTCCGATAACTGTCAATGGCCCGATACCAAGACCTGAGATGATGCGTGCAGCGTATAACGTTGCGATGTGACCTTGTGACCCAGTGGCAATCATTTGGCCGACAATCCAAACCATTGTATAGACGCGAAACGACCATAAGCGGCCGATGCGATCATTCAAGAAGAAGCTTAGGGCAGCTCCGGTGCCTGCGCCGACGTACACGAGAGAAATAAAGTTGGAAACCTGACCCGGATTGGTTGCAGAGGTTATGCCGAAATCTTTCTGGAAGCCGGGGAGTGATGGAATAGTTGAGCTAGATCCTTGATCCCAGCCTGACCTACCATATCAGCACAATTCCAACGCTGGAAGGATTGAAACTCACATAAGGGGATACCAGACATGGCGAACAGTGCTTCCGTGGAGAGCAGGCGGTGATTGGCGATCAAAGATCTCGGTGATTTCTTGATGTTCTTGATATATTTTGCAAGTGTGGACTCCTTGAACGCCATTTTGGATAGTGTATCCCCTTTCGACGGCCTGGCGATAGCAATGAGGACGTTGTATGCCCTATGTCAAAAAAATGGCAAAGGTGTGGATTGGGCAGTTTTTCTTTTCGTCCACGAATACTGGCGTTGCCAGTCTTATCAAGTTTTACCTCTAATGCCGGAGAACAGGTTTGGCAAGTCTAGGGTTGGTGTTGAGCGGTGATCGGGCGGAGCTATTGGTACAATTTAGGGTGCCATAAACACTTGCCCGGGGCTACTGTATTCACATATTGCGACTCGGAGGAAGCCGATTGGTCGAGATCGTAGTCACCGTCAATTGGTAGAACAGAATTCGGTAGCATTACGCGTGTAGTGCGGTCGGCCTCTGATATGGCGTACGAACGAGATACCATACGTTTATCGAACCAACCATGACTCTCTGTGTGGCCCCGTTTTTGTCGCAGTGCCATGATAACAATCGCGCGTGATATTGGTAGTTGCTATCCCTGGCACTACAATAACGATAGGTTCCATCGTTTATCAATGCGGGCGTGGTTGCACCAGGGGTTTGCTTATCAATTTCAACGAATGGCATTGTAGCTCCCCTGTTCGGGACATCCCGAGATATCGTCCGGGATATCCCGAAAACAACTCACCATATCTATCAAGTAGAGGGTATAAGGGGCTCTACGATAGGAGTGCCGAGTGCCAATCGTCTATCGAGAGCTGGTCTACTAGTATAGCCAACTACCGCAATTGAACTCACCGAAAATGACCGACTACAAACCATCAGATCGCCCTTTTCTGCCTCCTATTGGCTTTCTGGCTGTCGAGTGCTTCTTCTACCGCCCCCCTGGTGACGCTTTTAACGAGAACACATGGTCATTTCCCATCATCCGAGAGCTTGCACAGGGGTCAAAGGAAAACGTACTTGTTTCTAGAGGCGACTATGATGAATCTTTTCTTGAAAGCTTTGTTGTCGCTGGAAAGAAGCTGGCTGAGAGAGGAGCTATTGGTATCATTACCAGCTGTGGCTTTCTCGCCCAGGCGCAGCCCATGTACGTGTAACTTGCACACCACAAGAATGCCAATAACATTAGTGACCATCTTAATCATTTAAAAGACTAGCCGAGCGGCTTCCTATCCCTGTAGCTACATCGTCGTTGCTTCAGATTCCCGCAATCCTCGCCTGGCTTCCTCCCAAAAAGGCAATTGGTATTATTACGTACAATGCTGCCGAGCTCGGGCCGCTTCACTTTCAACGTCTTGGTATCCCAGGCGAAGCTGCAGCTCGTTGCTACATTCAGGGAGCACCTTCGAATGGATCACTCCAGCAACTAGTGAGGGGCAAGATCCCTTACAGCTATACGGATATCGAGAAGGAAATGGTGGAAGCCGCACAGCAACTTGTTGCCGATCATGACGACGTTGCAGCAATCGTGCTCGAGTGTACTCAAATGCCTGTCTATGCGCAGTCAGTTCAAGAAGCTGTCAAGTTACCCGTCTACGATGTTTTTACGATGGCGAGCTGGTTCTATTCTGGGCTTGTCCGGAGACGACCGGTTCAATGGGGAGGTTTGGAAGGGAAAACCACAGGCCCACTAATCGAGAGAAACGTGATGTAGAGTATTCAGCACGTTAGAATGAAGAGGTTTATCTCACTGATATCTCTGTACTACCAGACGAAAGTTCGTTCTTATATACACTTGTTTGTCTTTGGTGGTTCACTTGCAAGCGCATGGCTCAACTCACGTGCAAACCTCCTACCCAGTGGGCGGGCAGGCTGTTTACTGGCATTGTCCCCCATATTGATCATATCTTCCCGTAAGCATAACTCGTGATTGTGAGAAGACTGTTGGACTTGAGGTAATGCCGATGACTACAAAAGTTTGTATTCCGGGGTATTGATGCCTACATCAGTTTGCCATATAGAACTTGTTGTTCAATCGATCTTTTCTTCGCAAGAAGAGACAAGTCCTATTCCTACCCTATGGAACTGGATGAGATGGGTGCTTACAGCAATGACCCGCGCTTGCTTAGGCTACCTATACTTATATCGGGTATATCTCGTCGGATTCTGACTCTCTTTCTTTGTCACAACTTCTCTTTGCTGCCACCAGCGTACCTCTGCAGGGGGATTTACATTAACTATTAAATCGCACCCTCCTATGAATATGATTAGAACACAGCGTAAGGTGGTGTGGCAGGCTTGGGTGCAGGGAATGAAGGCTCGCGGTCTGGGCCGAGATCGGAAATAAGGAGGGGACGAGGAGGCCAGAGAGCTGTTCTTGCAGTACCCTGGAGTTTGATCTTGACACCAACCCACAGCAAAATATAGTGTGTTAGGATATGCCACACCCCACATGTTAATCTACCAAAAGTGCTCTTCTTATCTTGATACCACTATGCCAATCCGTGCGGCTTGTGTCCTAACCAACTTTTGAAATCCCTGCCTGCAATGTGATGAAATAGGCACCTAGCAAGAAACCTCGCAAGCTAAGCTGGTTTAGCAAGGATGGCACACCACCCGCTCGTTCCCCCGCACTTGGGCTGTGCGCTTTGAAGATCAGCAGTGAGGTTCCCCGGTACAGTTACATGCTCTAACGGGCTACAGGCATTGCGCTAAGGCCATGTTTGTTAGGAGAAGGCCAGGCATGTACCTACTTGAGAGTACAAATATGGTGATCTTCATGTACTGGGCGTTTGGGATGCCGCTTCCTCCATGCCCCCAGGATTGACTCTTGACCATCTTAGCCTATTGGCGCAATCCATTTACTATCGCGACGTGACCATTGCACGTACGACTGATCCATCATGACTTCCGAGCCCGAGAAAGAAAAATATTCCATGACTGGGGGCAAAGGGGTTCATCAGACTGATTCGGATAGAGCTGATGCCCGCAGCGACCAAGCCTCTTCATTTGACCATGTCTCGGATCAGAAAGCAAATACCGCCCTCAGCAAGAAACAGAAATTGAAGCAGCATTGGAAGCGCTTTTGGTGGTGGTATTTGATCGCTCTCATCATCTTGCTCGCTATTTTACTCCCTGTTTTGTGAGTCTCTCTATTTTTTCCGTGAATACAACCATTCTCACATGACGACAAAGCTTTAAAGTAATTATTCCAGTCATTATCCAGAACATTGTGAGCGGACAAAGCGTGCCCATAAATAGCGGCGCCTTACAAGCCCTCTCACCAACAAGCCTCAACATTACTTTGAACACGTCTCTGAATACGCCATTGGGTGTGACAATTAGCCCTATGGATCTCGATTTGTACAACACAAATACGACCGACTTTTCGCCATTCTTGCAGATATACTTGCCGGAACAACACGTCCATCATAAAACAGAGGTCCTGGTTATCAATCAGACCGTGACAGTGGCCAATCACACAGAGTTGCTTTCTTGGTTCAACCGATTCTTCGACTTACCAAAAGTCAAGCTGTCAATCAAGGCCAACTCAAATGTCCATCTTGGAGCCCTCGAGTACAAGACAACTCTTGACAAGACCATCGAGGTTCCGTCTCTCAACTATTTGAACGGCTTTGGTGTTCAGGATATGGACTTTGTGCTGCCGCCCGATAAGCGAGGTTACAATATGAAAGGACACCTTAACATCCCCAACTCGGGGGTGCTTACGCTTGGGCTTGGTAACCTGACATTCAATCTGATGTCGGGAAAAATTAGACTTGGGCTCGTGAACATTTACAGCCTTGAGCTCAGACCTGGCAACAACACGCCACCCTTTGACGGCAAATTCTTCTTTGACGAACTTATTCCCAACTTGGCTTCTATACTGGATGCCCAGAAGGAAGCGCTTGGACAAGGAAACTTTGAATTCAATGCAACGGGAAACGCAACAGTGGTTGACGGCGAGCACATCAAGTACATCGAAGGAGTTCTCAACACCAAGCACATTCGATTCCACATCCCCGTCATAACCATACTGAGTGACGTCATTGGCGGGCTGCTCGGAGGAGGCGGAGACTCTTTGCTGGACATCTTTGGTGAAGCTGTTGGGAATACGACTTTGATCGAGCATCTACTTGACCATTGGAACAGGAATGAAGAAGAAACCCACCAGTCGAATACGCGCGGGACGACGAAGAGAGGCAAGGGGGGAAACTCTTGGATGTGGAACTTGGTTAGGTTGGGCATGACGAGAAAGATGCGACGATAATAATTTGAACATTGTACAATGACTCATATTGCATTTAATTATAATTACGATGGATATTGCAAACGTCCACATGTCATCATTAACCCTCAAATAAAGTATACTCCATATCACGATTTACCCATCAACTGCTGCAGAACCGCATGAACGATATCTCCCACCGTGGCGATGAGCTTGAATTCCAGTAGTTAGATACAGGCATGGATAGAGGGAGTTTGATAGATGTCACTTACCGGCGTTGCATCGCCAATCAGTTCAGCGGTCTGCGATACAAACGTTTTGGTCAAAAGGGACTCGGCATTTCCAAGCAGAGTCAGTAAGCCTTTGATGCTAGATGGCGTGATCAACGGCAACACTTGATCAACGATGCCCTTGATGTCAATCTTCTTGACAGCCGCTAGCAGAGGCTTGATAGCATTGACCAGGCCAGTCAGGTCGATTCCGTCCAACTCCTTCAGCAGCGGCTCGATGATTTCGAATAACCCTGCGATGTCTACTTTGTCTAACACGGTGATCAAGGGTATTGCGCCGCTGATGAGAGTGTGCGTTTGATTGACGAATTTTTCGGTAAGAAGGTCTTCTGCATTGTCAACTAGACCAAAAACCCCCTTTAGAGTGTTGGGCGTCAAGAATGGTTCCAAGGTGTCAAAGAGGCCCTCAATATCAATTTCGCCCAACGCGTTCAGTATGGGAATGATCTTCTTGACCAAAGTCACCAGATCAATCTTCATAAGCTCGCTGAGCAAAGGTTTTACTTTTTCAATGAGATCTTCGAGGTCAATCTCGCCAAGAGCTTCTAAAAGTGGGTGAAGCTGGCGGAGGAGACTCTTCAAATCGATTGTGCCCAATGCGGACACCAACGGCAGAGCCTCGTAAACGAGTGATTGAGTTTTGTTGACAAACTTATCGGTCAATAAGTCCTCAGCATTGTCGAGGAGCCCAATGATTCCCTTGACACTGTCTGATGTGAGCAAGGGACTAAAGGCGTCGAACAGGCTCTTCAGGTCCAGCTCGCTAATCTCCTCCAACAGGGGAGACAGTTGCTTGATTAGCTTCGCAAGATCAATTTTTCCAAGCTCTTTAAGCAATGGTGCAAGTTGAGCGATAAGATCTGAGAGGTCAACATCACCGAGCGCAGATACTAGCGGCACAGCTCCATCAACCAACGTTTGAGTCTGGTTGACAAACTTTGTGGTCAGCAGCTCTTCTGCATTGTCTAGTAGTTTGACAAGTCCTTTGATAGAGGACGATGTGAGAAGGGGACTCAGTGAATTTAGCAAACTCGGGAGGTCCAGCTTATTGACTTCTTTTAAGAGCGGACCAATCTGATCAAGAAGGCCTTGCAAATCGATCTTGTCTAAGCTTGTGAGAAGTGGACCGGCTTTGGAGATTAGGGACTTCGTTTGAGCGACGAAGTCTTTCGTCAGAAGCTTTTCAGCATTTCCAAGCAGCCCAACAATACCCTTCACAGAATCCTTAGTTAGCAGAGGAGACAGTGCGCCCAGGAGTCCTTGAAGGTCAAGTTCGGAAAGCTTGTCAATGAGAGGAGCAGCACTTGACAAAAGAGCTTTTAGACTCTTCACCGTATCTTTGCTTAGGAGTGACTCAGCGTTTCCAAGTAAAGAAACGAGGCGTTGAATCGAATCTTTGGTCAAAAGAGGAGACAATGCGCTGAGGACTCCCTGAAGGTCAATGTCGGCCAGGCTGTCGATGAGAGGAGCAGCACTGGAAAGGAGGGACTTTAGGCTCTTCACGGTGTCCTTACTAAGGAGCGACTCGGCATTTCCTAGTAGGGTAACAAGACCTTGAATGGAGGATTTAGTGAGGAGAGGGGATAAAGCATCGAGAACGCCTTTGATATCAATCTCTGAAAGCTTGATAATGAGCGGACTGGCGCTCGATAGCAAAGACTTGAGGCTGTTCACAGTATCCTTAGTCAACAGAGACTCTGCATTTCCTAGCAAAGTCACCAGACCCTGGATAGAGGTCTTAGTGAGAAGAGGTGACAAGGAATCAAGGATGCCCTTGAGATCCAGCTCTGATAACTTGACAATAAGTGGACTGGCACTTGACAAGAGGGCCTTGATGCTCTTCACCGTGTCATTGGTCAACAATGACTCGGCGTTGCCTAGCAATGTCACCAGACCTTGTATAGAATCTTTAGTGAGAATGGGTGATAAAGCATCGAGAACTCCTTGAATGTCAATGTCGGACAGCTTATCAATGAGTGGACTAGCGCTCGATAGGAGAGACTTGAGATTCTTGACAGTTTCTTTGCTTAGCAGAGATTCTGCATTGCCCAACAGGTCCACGAGACCTTGAATGGAGTCCTTGGTGAGTATAGGAGCCAAGGCATTCAAAACGCCTTCGAAATCAATATCGGATAATTTGTCGATCAACGGCGATGCGCTGCTAATAAGCGACTTGACTTGGTCCACAAACTTGGAGGTGAGAAGACTTTCTGTGTTCTTGAGTAGAGCAACAATGCCTTGGATTGACTCTTTCGTGAGCAGAGGGTCGAGAGCACTCAGTATGTCTTGGAGATCCAACTCGGAGAGTTTCTTCAAGAGTGGCGACAGATCGTCAAGTAAAGGCTCGACGTTGCCTATCAAGGACTGAATTTCCTTGACAAACTTGGACGTAAGCAGAGACTCGGCATTTCCTAGCAAGCCCACGATGCCTTGAATTGAGTCCTTGGTCAGCAAGGGATCCAAAGCGTCGAGAATGCCAGAAATGTCAAGATCTGTAAGCTTTTTGATCAAAGGGGACAGCTCGTCCAACAACGGAGATACATCTCCAATGAGTGACTGCGTTTCTTCGACAAACTTGGGCGTGAGCAAAGCCTTCGCATGAGTGAGCAAGCTTACAATGCCCTCGATGGAATCTTTTGTAAGCAATGGATCCAAAACATCGAAGATGCCTGAAAGGTCAAGATCCGTAAGCTTTTTCAGTAGAGGAGAAAGTTCTGTGAGTAGCGGCGAAACATCCCCGATGAGCGACTGTGTCTCTTTGACAAAAGAGGGGGTCAGAAGCGCCGCGCCATTTGATATCAGACTGTCAATGTTCTTCAAATTCCCATCAGACAGAAGCTTGATTGCTGAACTAGCCAGAGTGGCAATGTCAACATCCTTGATCTCGTCCACCAAGCCCTTGAGATCTATCTCTCCCAGCAAGTCGACGAGTGGTCCTGCCTTGGAGAGGAGATCTCTAATCTCGCTGGGGACAGGCGGCTTCAGTGTCGCGGCCAAGTACACCATGGCATCGTGAAATGCTTGGAGAAACTCTTCGCTGAGCAGACCGTCCAGCGCTTTTAGGAAGCCAGAGATGTCCCCAAGCAACTTGAAGATATTGGTAAGGATATCGCCGATATCGCCCAGGCTAGAGAGGTCGAGACTGCCTCCTGAGTCATCGCTGTCGTCGGAGCTCGACGTTGTGGTGGTATTATCTCGCTTGAGTATTTTTATTCTTTGTGGTTGGGCTTTTTGGCTCTTGAGCAGGACGTTAAGCTCAGTCAGTGCCTCCGTCAACTCTGACCGAGGAACAAGTGCCAAGTTGTGTTTCTCCAGAAGCTCTACAAGCTGGAGCTCTTGTGCCGATATGGTGCGTGGATAGTCGCGGGCCACGAGGGCAGTAGGGGCTAAAGCCACGAGAAAGAGGTTGAAGAAGCGCATTTCGATGGACCAATCGACTCAAAGAGCAATCTTTCATCCACCACGGAAACTCAATCATCAATTGAAGGGAGACTCAAGCTGTGGTTCACCTCGACCAGGACGCGGTTGGGTCGATTGATACGGTATCTGAGCCTCCGTATATCTAATTGTTTACAAAAGAATATAGTTTGCAGCCTTATTAATTGATCCTTTACAATTGGTACTTTTATCAAACTAAACCCCAGACCATGTTTACCCAATCGAGAGCCGTTACCAACTTCCCCGGATTCTCACCTCGCATGGTGCCTATGATCCCCGCTCGTGCCAATTAGTTAGTGCGTCCTCTCCCGAGATGTGATGCGGGGAAGGTGACTGTGATGGAGGTTTGAACTAGAGCGCTCGCTTCGTTGATCGCTACCAACTATACCCGTGCAAATCCATGCAGCTCGCAAACTTGCTTTCAACTTGGCATAGCATCAGCCTAAGTCACATGGACTTAGTCTGGTTTACAATGCTAAAAGAGAGGGACTAATGTTAGCTCTGAACTATGAATTGGTAGCGACCGAGGTTGTTAGACAACAAGGTCGAAGGTCTCGACTGTCTGAGACATTTTCATTCTGGTTAAAATCAGGCCACATGATCCATAATCGGCCGTGCGCGCGAATCCCTACGAACATCTATTCCGGATACGGAGATGGCATCCTTTTGCCCTCCTTATACGAAGGAGCTAACCTTGATAGAGTAATACGAGTTCCCTATCTCGTGCAGCAATTACATGTAGCAATGACGAGGAAGGTTAACGAACAAGTCGGAGCATGAACAGTGCTTGGGGGGCCTCAAGTAATTGCGAGTAAAGGTACCTTTCACAGTGGAGCTTTTGTCTTTGGGTCAATACCTCTGAACAGGATAGTTCATGTTGCTCCGAGGACGAATGTAATTTACACAGGTATAGGGTTCTCGATTAGGGCTGTCTGACAATTAACTACAACATAGATTAAGTCAAGTTACTATCTTGCTCCTTTGAAATCAACTTCGCCAGTAGCGTCAATCACCCCCGATCGGTGATAATAAGTTCTGGCTCTAATGAAAGGATCAAGCTTCCAGTAACTCCCCCCTAAATCCTTGGCCAATTCCCGTCTCTCACTATCTTTCATCCTTGCAGCAGCGGACCCAGGATTGGCACACACCCACTCAATTGTCGCCTGCTCGAATTGCAGAATGAGCTCGTGTCGCTCAGCCTGGATTTTAGCCTTCTTCTCCTCTGATAGCAGTCGATCGCTCTCGCCAGGAACGGGCTCAATGTACTTGTATTCCCAACCATCTTGGCCGCCGTAGCATACCTGAAGGTTCTCCGAGGAGATGAAGCGTTTCAAGTCCTTGGCGCTGTTCGTGAAGTGAATTTTGGACGCGATGACGGGATCTAGCCAGCGCTTGATGATGTTCCAAATTCCTATAACCTAAAGTTAGCCATCTGAAGACAGTGATTGGCTTGTGTAATATGAGAGCGGATGCCACGAACCCCAGAAAATGAAGGGTGCATTATGGACAAGTACCACCCCCAAGGTCTCGGGATATCGAGCCTCAAACACGTTCACTAGAAACTTGACGACATGGAAGTCCATGTTGCGCAACCCAAAGCCAGTCAGGTCAAAGATGAGACAGGCCTTATCATATGGAGTTCTGGCCATCATCCTAATGCTCTCGATGTTATGCAACACAAACATTTCCATAGACTCAGCCGACTGCAGATTGGGATCATGGAGCCGGACCTTGATGATGTAAATGGCACGATTCTCTCTGTCAGTACCCCGGACATAGCTCTTACCGGAGCGGTACTGGGCCATGAATCCTTTCTCATCATCAGAAAGTGTAGTTCCCAGCCCGACGCTCTCGCCCTTCCGAATGATGTCCTCGTCAATGTGTTGCTCATCCCGCCAGGTAATGGCAGATATAAGCATGGTCATAGCCTTCTCGACGTCCCATTTACGGGCCCGCAGAAATCGGAGGATCATTGTATCGGGATGGTCAGCAGTGAAGAAGTTCCAAAGCTTCTGTCTGGCAACCCCTTGTGAATCAGTGTTGAAATACTGCCGAAACTCGTTGCTTCTCTCTGGGGTTTCGTGATCAAAATGCTCGACTTGAAGGAGTCTAAGAAGATGAACCCATGCTTGCTGCAATTTGCGTTCTTCGTCAACGGTCAAGTTGCCTAGGGTACCGGGTTCGGTCATGTTGGTCATCGTGATGATGAAGAATGGTTAAGAATTATTGTTGATGTTTCCAAGCAAAAGATGGTTCGTCTCTTCAATCACCAAATACTAGAGACGTTGGTGAGAGCATGGGACTTGTATAGGAATAGGAATGCTTAGAAAGAAAGCACAGTTAACATAGTAGCAAACAACGATACCATTCGAAATCTTCAGACTGTGTCTGAGCCCTCGGCCTCCCTATTGCTCTCCACGGTGGAGATTCGTACCTCAAGATGCCGAGAAATGACATTTCTGAGCTCATGTGAGGGTGTCTTTACGCGCCGAGTGCTCGGAAACTAGTACCGAATTAAGAATATGACGATATATGCCACTCCAAGCTTCTCATGTCGTTCTATTTCAACCGAGGTTCATGATTCTAGGCTAGTACCCCGCACTCTATCACGATTTCTGGGTTAGGGTTCATGGGGAAATGGTGCTAGCAAAAGCACAGGGTAGCTTCCTCGGAGCCATCCCGAGTCCGACTCGATGTTAGCTGTGCTGTACAGGGAGCATCATGTTTCGGTGAACAAGATTCTGCACCAAGATTCAAGAAGCGGTTATAAGTCTAAATGAATCTATAAGCAATATCCAAAACTACTAGTGACTATTAAGGTTGTTTGCTTGTATGACATTGGGTAATGATGCATATCAGTGAATGTCGGTTAGTTAGGGGTCATGCGAAAGTGCGATGTAGTATGAAGGACGAATTAGGTCAAGCTAAGCTAGAAATATTCGAACACTAGATCCCTCAATATGATACCCGAGACTCTTATAATAGCTCAAGGTCTGTCGAAATGTCTCCCCACTTAGCTCCGGCAACGTCAACAAAGTAGTTGGATTTTGGACTCCATTGTCCTGTCCCTCCCTTTGGTAAAACATGTCCGGCGTTCTTGAGATAGGTCGAACTCAAGCTCATCATGGGCTTTTCGGGCATGTTGGACTGATTTAGCCGCGGCACTGCAACCGAGGCATTCTTCTGACGCATCTTGTTTAGTATGCGAACGAAGAGCCTTGCACTCACGTCTGCCCCCAACGTCCACGACGCGTTCTCGTAGCCGGTCATGAAGAGCAAGTTTGGTACATCCTGAAGCATCACGGACCTCCATGCAAACTTATCAGCCACGATAAACGGTTGTCCATCGAGCATAAATTTAATCCCACCACCAAACCTGAGCTTTAGGCCTGTCGCCGTGACAATAACGTCCGGTTGTAGAGCAACTCCTGACTTGAGCTCGATACTCTTGTCAGTGACCTTTCTGATCTCATCGGTCACAATATCCGCCTTTCCCGATCGGAGAGCGGCGAAAAAGTCGCCATTCATGCAGGCGCAGAAACGTTGCTCCCAGGGGTTATATCGAGGCTTGAAGTGGGGGTCCCAATCAATGTCCGGAGGGAGTTGTCTCATGGTTGCACGTTTAATGACCATTTTTGCAAATCCAGGACAAGATTTGCACAACAGTGTTGTGAGGTAGCTTCTCAATAGCCACATGAGTCTGTTGAGAAAGTAGGCAACACTTGCAGGTAGAGTCGCGAAGAGCAACGGCGCGAACCAACTGTTCGAAGGCAAAGAGAACACGTAACCGGGGCTTCTTTGAAGCATTGTCACTCGTTTGACTTTGTCTGCCATGGAGGGGAGAATTGTAACGGCCGTAGCACCACTGCCGATGACAACGACGTTCTTGTTGGTGTAGTCGTAATCTTCGGGCCAGAACTGAGGATGAATGACTTTGCCCTTGAAGTTTTCAATTCCAGGGATAATTGTTTGAAGGGGAGTTTCGTAGTCGTAATAGCCAGTACCAAGAAGAACGAACTGAGACCGAAAGGTGACGGGCTCCTTCTCTCCAGGCACAGCTACTTGAAGCTCCCAGCTGCTCTTCATTGAAGACCAATCCGCAGCTACAACAGAGTGTCGATAGCAAATGTTGTGGTCGATACCCGCAGACTGAGCAGAGCTTGTAATGTACTCTTTGATCTTATCTCCAGCAGCCAATGATTCCTTGTGCTTCCATGGGCTCCATGGAAAGCCAAAGGTGAAGATGTCCGAGTCAGATCGGATGCCTGGATAGCGGAACAAGTCCCAGGTCCCACCAAGGGACTCCCGACCTTCTAGGATTACATAGCGTAGACCAGGAGGGCCTTCGGTCTGGATGCGGTATGCAGCATTAATGCCAGATATTCCCGCCCCGACAATGATAACGTCAAAGTATAAGTCATCAATGTCCCAGGTAGAGTAATTACTACCGTTCTTATTGTTGGCCATGATGAAATAAGGCAAGGTATAATTGTTAATGAACAAGATGATAGGTTGGTAGGATGCATAGATACATTTGGGTCTGCTTTCGACTTAAATCAGGCGCGCATCGGAGCCAAGGAGAAACATAATCAGTCCGCTGTGCAAGCTTGCTCCGATGGCCATTCAACTCACAGTCCTCATCTCGGGCCCCGCGGGCATAGGAAGGGCGAAAGCCTCGGCAAAGACAAATCATAGGTGCCAAGCCTAGATGAATATCTCGGGGCAACTGACGGAGTCACATCATGAGCAGTATGACAGTCCATTGGCGTGGAGCTCGCAAGCTGCCCCATGTTGTGTCTTGCTGATAGGCAATACCTAAATCCCGAAGTCCAGATTCTTAGGCTAATCCAGTTTGATCAAAGGAAATAACACTCTGAATGACATCTCGGAACATTCGCAAGCTCCCCACGCTTGGAGCAGTGCGCTCAAGCTACAACGTCACAAGTCTACGATGACGATCCCACGTATCCACCACACGCACCTCCACGCCATCTTCGGAAGCCAGGGCCCAAAAAGGAATCAACCAGGACTTGGGCGTGCGGGGAAGATAATATGCCGTTTGTACTGTCATGTTACTTCAAGTACTGCCCTCAGAGTGGCTACTACTTAGATGAGACATTTGGATGACAAGAGAAGCTAAAAATGTACTGGTTCTATTTGCGTAATTATCTCCAGCTATTCTTCACATGTTTGGGTATGGCAATGTCGTAGAGTCAAATGATCGGCGTTAACCAGCGGATTGTTCTCAATTACAGTTGTATCTAGAGTGAAGAGATCGCAAGGCAATCACTGTTTAGGCGCTCCGTAAACTGACGTCTAAGGAGCCCGACAGATATTCCCGAGCGCTTCTCGCTGCCTCCTCGGCCTGCTTATGAAATCCAATCCTCGGACCAAGCAGCAGTATATCATGGGGGCAATTTTTGGAAACAACCAAGCCAACGCGCCAGCCAAAGTCTTGATAGCTCTTAGCAAAGGACTTAATATCTTCGCATAGAACCTCTCGTTCTCCCCCATGAATAAACATAGGAATGTCTGCGTCAGGTTTGAATGGATGATGCAAAGGTGACAGATAAGGGCCGGACGGGTCAACTGCGCCAAATCCAGAAATGGTAGATGCACCCCATCGACCGAAATTTTCGTTCAGATAGTCCGTTTTGTAGTTTGGCGACATCTTCATGTCCTGTTGAAGTGCGGCCCCGACATCTACCCACGGGGACCAGAGCGTCACCGCCCCTGGGAATGGAATGTTGTCTGCCCTTCCGTGATTGTGGATGTATCGTAACAGGCCAAGTGCAATGTTTGCACCTGCTGAGTCGCCGGAAAAAATGATCTGGGAGGCTGGAATTCGCTTTTCTTGAACCAAGCAAAGGTAGGCCGTGAGAGCATCTTGGAGTGGAGCTGGAAAGCGTCCATTCTTGCCGCTTGAAAGCCGATATTGCGGAGTACATACATGCGTACATCCCATATGTCGTATGAGCGTACGGGAGAGATAGCCAGTGTCTTCGTCTCGTCCGTTTCCAATAACAAATCCGCCTCCATGAAAGTGCAGCGCGACTGTCACATTGGGTCGCACGAACCCAGGAGGCGGCGGCCGAGACGGCGTCCAAGTCATGCCCAAATCATCTTTTGGCTCAATTAGGGTATCTGACAGAACTCCTTTATAGAACTTGGAGGATTGTGGATGAATGACTTCGAGGCGGTTCCGTTCCCGGCCAGCTTGCAGGGTCAACTTGTCTCCAGATCGTGCGAGCGACCAGTAGAGCAGAACCAATCTAACGACACGCATGCGGATAGCTTGATTTAGCGACCACTGTTTTGTTGGGCGTGCCCAAGGTAGGACGTAAAAAGCAATGTCCAAAATAAAGTGAGAGAGGAGCCAGGGAGTGTAGAGGAGGACATAGATGAAGTTGAAAGGGACCAGGAGAGCGGTCATGGTCTTCATTTGAGAGCTGTTTTTCATTGCCATAGTAATCTAAGAAAAACTGTTCAAGAGGTCGATGAGTAGCATAGATCAGGGAGAAAAAGACAATTCTAGCAGGATATGAGAGTAGTGACAAATAGCGACCTTTGTCGACATCTATAGTACAACCTTGTAGCTGTCAACCTCGGCATCCCAAGCCAACGTGGCAGCTGATTTTCTTCGGGAGGTGCGGGGGATGCCGAACTTCAACTCAGCTTGGCTTGAAATCGATTAGTAGCTTTTAAGAATGCATGTCCGAGAGATGTGAGGTCGACAAGTCGGGAAAATGGATGGTATCAACTCTTCATTGGATACATCGGCGACCACCGAGCAGGGTATGTGGTTCAACAAGATGAGCTGCATGAAACAATTCTCTCTTGATATTCTACTTGAGATCCATTTTCTTCTATTGAAACTGGTGAACAGACTAAATTGCAGTATCGTGGTGTGGAGATAGACACCCCCTCATTCTTTATTGGTACCTTAACCACAATCATAAGTCTACACAAAACATTTCAAACATGTCAATTCATCGCTGCACTCTTTCCAACCGCATCACGTAGCAGCTCCTGCAGCCATGTTGGCCAACCTCTGATACCCGAAATACCCGCGGCCGAGTCAGGAATGATCAGCTGACCTCCCCGTTTACTCTTTATTTGAGCCACGACACGACTGGCTATCTGGTCCGGCGTGAGCATCCGCACGCCTGAGCGTTGAAGCCGATTAGAGATATCCTGAACAAGAGGAGTGTTGACGAAATTAGGATGAACGACAGTCGTCAAGACATTTGGAGCCTTGTAGAAGTGTTTGACCTCGCATGCGAGTGATTCGTGAAAGGACAGAGCCCCAGCTTTAGTAGCAGAGTAGTCTGCACCCGTAGCAAGCGCAACAAAAGAGGCTATGCTGGCGACTGTTACGACATGGCCTTTGTTCAGTTGAATCATGCGAGGCAGGAACTGCTGTGTCGTGAACCAGAGCGACATAACATTGACGCCGAAGATTCTGCGTAAAAACTCTTCGGGCATCTTGAGAATGGGCAAGGGTCGTGTGATGCCCGCGTTATTGATGAGGATGGTCGGATGTCCGAGTTCTCGGCGGATAGCATCGGCTGCTTCCGATACAGACTCGGCGGATGTTACATCGCAGTGATAGAAGTTGATGCGCGAATCCGTCTGCATATCTTTTGGCAGGTTTTGAACGTCCAGGACAGCAACACGGATACCTAGTGCTATAAGTCTTTCGACAATGCTTTTTCCAATACCACTTGAGCCCCCGGTGACTACAGCAATTTCTTCAGGCCAGTTCCAGCCTTTGCTCGTCCTGAGACGCCACGAGTTGGATGCCATAGTGTTTAATGCTTGGTTGATGTATCGTACAAGACTGAAGACCACGAGTGTTCGCAAGGCGGGTTTCGCAATGGAAACATCAAGTGAAGATGCATTGTACTGTCCAGGAATCGCCTTTGCGGCGAAAACGAGGGCATCATGGACTTTTCCGGGGGCGTACGTGACGAGTAGCAGCAGAGGCCCGGATAAGAGAGGTGAGAGAACGACCTGTGCCAGACGTGTGACTACATCAATGGCGGGAGAATAGAGCAAGGAAGACATGATTGGTTTCGTTTATGCGTTTGATAGTGAAAAATTGACGGCTAAAGCATTTAACTAATAGAGATATTGAGCTCGCTGACCATTATAGCCAAGCCAGGAATTGCGGAAGATATATGAAACCCCATTCATCATGATTGTGGCCTATTCCTCGGGCTGTCTTGTCGGCTTGGATCCTGAGAAAAACAGGAGCTCATTGATTGGGCCTCGGACTTGCACATAGCCAAATTTCGTAGAAGAGGAGGTTCGCAAGCTAAACCATAGCGAGAAAACGCAGTAATGATCTGCGGCGTGCGGAGGAACCAGGGTCACACTCACTCGGTCGGAAACATGTTTACACCTCCGACCCCGTTCGAAGCAAAGACCATTCCCAATGTCTCAATGACGTTGCGGGGTTCCCAACAAGTCCCGAGCCGAGAGAGTCGCGGCTGGCACGTGGGCATTTCGGTATTCCCAGGATAGAAGCCGACGGACGGTCATCTCGCGACCCCAGAAATCTCGCGGGTCCTGTAGGGCCCTTGTCTTCTTCTTCCCCGGACTTTCAGCCTTAGTCGGTCTTGTCTTCCGTGTTCTGGGCTGATCTTGTCCTTGCCTCCACCGGTTCTCTTTTGCTGGCTGCTAGTCGCGTGACGATGGTGTTTCCAGGCCACTTCAGCACGGGCTGCTTGCGCTGTCGCCAACGCAAGATCAAGGTGAGTCAGTGAGGATGTGGCCTTGCAACCAGAGATGAACAAGCTGCTGACGTGTTGGAACCGCATAGTGCGACGAAAAGAAACCATCATGTCAACGCTGCAACATCTACGGAAAAGATTGCCCTGGATACACAGACCAATTCCACTTCCGCCACAGCATCAAGTCCAATCTCGAACCCGCACCGTCCGGCTCGAGCATCATCTCTATCACGGTGCAAACCCAAGGCTGCAAGCCCCACGGTCGGCGAAGGCGCAAAAAGTCGGATAACGACAAAGAGCAAGATAAGGCCACCTGCGATCGGCTCTTGCCGCCAACGCTTTTGCGTCCTCTTTTCCCTTCCAATGACGAGGTTTCTCTATGCTACTTTGTCCGCCGATTCGTGTCCCCGGATGGAGGCGACGGGTTTCCTGGCCACTTGAGCTTTCTCCCCAATCTCTACGACCACGACAATCCTGGTCTTCTCGAGACAACAACATTGAGTGTTGCACAAATGGCGGCCTATAATCATCTTGGTGACAATAGATTTCGGGAACAATCGTACAAGAACTATGGTCGCGCGATCCGCATGATGCAGGAGATTTTGCAGTCTAAGGAAAAGGCCACCGACGACAAAGTCATGACAGCGATTCTGCTTCTCTGCACATTGAAAGTGAGTATATCTTGATCGAATTTGGGTATTGGTCTTGAGTCTAGCAGTACGTACTCACCCATAGTCGCGCAGGACGTCAGCGGCGAGGGGTATGGCGACCCGAATGAACATGCGCCAGGGCTCTTCTATCTTTTAGAGACGAGGGGACCTACTCAGATTGCGACGAGAAGAGGAGCCGAACTATTTCTTTTGGCTCTCCTTCGACTGGTAAGTAATAGATTGATGGTATGTCCAGCAGGGACAAATTAATGGCTCACAATACCGCTTGAACAGCAAATATACTCCTTCTTGCACGAAGACGACACCTACACCGACCCCGGGGCCATAGCTACAGTTCTGGGGCTTTTCAATGCCCTAATTCGTGCCATGTCCATGATGGCTAGAACTCTATCACTACGACATGCCCTACTGCGCTACATTTCTCTTGCAAGCTTGGAAACGGCTGGAGATGACACTTCTCAGACAACCCAACAGGACGCTGACCAAGAAGACGGAGAGTTGATCATACAAGCATGCTTTGAAACGCTTGATGACTTTGACTCGTGGGATGCCGAGGCCGCCGAGTACTGGCAAAACACGTTCGAAGGACGCGCGGTACCGACAGCTCTCGGGGAAGTAGCTCTAGGCAAGACGCACTACGATGCTGAAACGGCGTGTACAATTATCTTGGTTCGGTCGGCACGCCTGATCCTCTTGCTGAGCATGATACTGTACCACGCTAAGATGCAGGTTAGTGAAGGCGAACATGGCATTCTCGGCGACAAAGCCGTTTGGGCAGAATGTATTCCTGTCTTGGAGCAAGATGTGGGCAAAACCATCGACGACATCCTCTCCATGGTGCCGTATGCGCTGGGCGATATTAACCCCAGTGGTATGCCGGCATCCATGGATCACGACGGTGCTGGCGCCATCATTATTGTTCATTCCATCAGACTCGTCACTTCGTGTGCTTATACAACCTCGGAGCAATTCGATCGAGCGAGATGCATCTTACAGAGAATGAACGCAGCCATTGGCATAAGGTCTGCAATTGGGTGGGGAGACGAGGAAGTCTCGTCGTCAAAGTGGGTAGAAGAACAAAGTTTCCTGCGTTCAGTCGCTCTCAATAAGGATCTGAGTGGCGAATTTCCTTTCTTTTTGCTACAGATGTCGGAGAGCTGTGAGAGAGATGTTGACTTGAAGTCGGGCTCTTCGTTCTGAGTGTATTTTGAATTTCTGTATCCTAGTACACAATCTTTGGTCACCGAACCATCTTCGGATTCCAATTCTTCCTATATATCAGCTGGCATATGTAATCTCAATCCGTGGCCTTCTCATCGTGAGTTTCACTCCCACTTCCTATTCCTACCCAGCAGCTCCGACTTTTTCAGGACCGCAATGTCCCGTTCCCACAGGAGCATCACAGCTGGTGTGATTGGACCCCCCACGACCGTCCAGAAGAGCACCTTAGCAAACGTAGCAACAAAACCATAGGATTTCTGCACAGATCGCAAGATATAGGCAGCCCAGATGACAAATGAAGCACATGCGCAGTACACATCCCATCTCAAGAAGGATACAACAATCTCTCTCGAACCCGTTGCTGATACGGGAGGATCCTGGAGAGCGAGAGTTGGGGGACTCGTCAGAGAAGTTGGCGCAAGGATGTCAATTACTGATACACCGGGAAGGACATCAGTAGTGGCGGATATGACGATGATGCTAATGACAAGCAGGTGGATGCCCATCGCGAGACACAAGATGAACTTATAGGCGCGGCCGAGCTTCTTCCTGTAAGAGAAATGGTCGAAGACGGCTCCCGCGCCAATCTCGATCTTTGGATTGCGACAGAATAGTCGAAGAATATAGTGAATTGTGGTTTGGTAAAATGGAAATGGTTGCCAAAGAGTGATGCAAATGTAATTGGTTTCTGGTGAGAGAACGCCCAATAAAGGGAGAACCAAAGCAATCGTTGGAACAACAAACGCTATAATGGTTGATGCTGGTAGAAGAGCCAGATCGATCGAGTCGACGAGAATGGCGCTCGATGGTGAAGTACTGGGAGATTGTAGTAGTTGAAGAGAGAGATAAATTGGAGCGATGATGGTTATCGTTACGGCCTGAAACGTGATGCCAAAAGATCCAGTCCTCGACACTCTGTTAGGACTCAAGCTTTCTGGATGGGAAGTGCTTTTAACAGAACATACCAACTCAAGAGAGTGCCAGAATTTGCACGTCGTAAACCCTCCAATGCCATTAATGCCCAAGCACCGCCGAATTGAGCGGCCAAGTAAGAAAAGGCAAGCAGCGCTTCATGATCCCACGTCTCGGCATTTCCCTGGCCTTTTAGGCCTTGGGCAAAGAACTCTAGTAGAACACTGATCATAGAGTCGATTGTTGGGATATGGGTGTAGCGCCGTCGAGGCGAGGCAGGAGAATGTGACATGTCTAGCACGCACTGCTCTCTCAGCGAGGAAGACGTGCTCGTGCAAGTGCGCAGGGCGTCAAGAAATCCATGATGATAGGATGTGAACATGCTCGCATAGCCTCCTAAAAAGCCGCAAGATAGAATGAGAGCAACAGCAATTGTTACGGATGAAGAGTGCATCGTAAAGAGGATGAATGGTTCTGTCTGTTCTGGTGGTTACTGGGTTCGCTCAAGTCCAATAACATCTCCAATTTCTGTCTTACATGCTGTGGATCCGATCATTATCATGAGGGCCAGCTTCCCTGAGCAAAGAAAATTGCCCACGCACAATTGATGCTATCCATTTCGAGACCCAGATTGCGAGAATGCGCGCCTTGACTTCCGAGGAAATGAAATCACGAACCCAACTCGAATCAAAGACCTAATTCAGTAAAGACCGAAACAAGACAACATAGGTTTTTGATCGACACTGTTGATGCCTGGTGTTTGCTTAGTCGTTGGTCCTCGCAGGCTAAACCCAATCCAAGGATCCCTTGCGATGCGCAGCTATCACGAGATCATTCCCCCTCTTTCGCTCCCGTAACTGAGAGCTGTTGGTACCAAAGGATACATAGCAAGTTTGCAAGAGTCTGTGCCATTCCACTGCGGAATCGAGGTTCATGGATAATGTCCCACATGCGGTAGATCTAATTCCCCGAATCACTACATGATCTTACCCAGAATCCAGTTGATGGGCAAGATATTCACATGCAAGTAGGTTTGGATGGAACGACGAATCAATACATGCCAAGAATTACCGTCAGTCGCATCGTCAGACTATTGTCGTCGACCTACTGGATCCTCATGCCACTTGTCAATAGAACCCTTAAGAATGGCTAGTCTTACCAAGGCTGTTAAATAACACTATCAACAACTCTCTTTCTACGCCTTGATCATCTCAATCTTCTATTGCCAACTGCTTCACAACCAGTCTTTGCAGTTACGACAGTTCTGCCACCATGGCGGTAGCATCTCAAGTATTCAGTTTTCCTGGCCTTACGCTTGCCGCGGCAGCGCAATTTCTCGCCGCGATCAAGCTGTTCCCGAAACCCTTCAACTCCGAGAGCCACATCCTTCTTGTGACGGCCATTTTCATTGCGAATTATGCTTTCGGTGCGCTTTTCTGGGTGCTATTATACCCCATGATCTTCAGCCCTCTTCGTCACATTCCAGGTCCAAGAGTAAGTTTATTTCATTGTATTATAACCACTTCACTCTCTTCCTCCATCTTCTACAACAATTACTGAGTTATTGCAGTCTATCCTAAGTGACGCTCATCGTTCGCTCGTCGTCAAGGATGGTCCCTCGGGTGACCTCTTTTTGAATCTAGCAAAAGAATACCCTGGCCAAGAGCTGCTTGTGCTCAACGCCCTTGGAAACCAAGTTCTCGTTACGAATCCCCGTCTGCTAGCCGATGTCCTCGTACACAAGTGTTATGACTTCACCAAGCCTACCAAGATTAGTTCGTTTTTACGACTCATTCTCGGCGATGGCCTCATCATCGTCGAGGGAGACCAGCATAAGTTCCTGAGAAGACATACTATGCCTGCATTTCACTTTCGGCACATCAAGGAGCTATATCCAATGATGTGGAGTAAGGGGCAGATATTGACCAAAACTTTGAGACGAGAAATCGAGTCTGATAGTTCGTCCACAATCGAGCTGAGCACCTGGGCAAGCAAGGTCACACTCGACATCATCGGTATTGCTGGCTTGGGGCACAAGTTTAACTCGGTCGAGACGGGAGGTGATCCGCTTCAAGAAGTCTATGAGGAGTTGCTTGAACCAGACCGGGAAAAGATCATCTTTGCCATGCTCTCTCTTGCATTTGGGTTCTCATTCGTGCGTCTACTACCGTGGAGAATGAACGACGTCTTCATTCGTCTTACGACTTCACTAAACAACATCTGTGGACCAATGCTTCAAGACAAGAGGACTGCCATCCTCAAGAAGGAAGATGACCATTTTGACGTTTTGTCCCTTCTTATAAAGTCCAACAACTTCTCCGACAACGCATTGAAGGACCAACTTTTGACTTTTCTGGCTGCAGGGTCAGTTTGCATCCTCTAATCGCATGGCATGTTCCTCGCTGACGACTTCTAGACACGAGACTACAGCATCTGCCTTAACATGGGCTTGCTATTTGCTCGCCAAGTATCCTGATATACAGACAAAGCTTCGTGACGAGGTTACCGAAGCGTTCCCTGAAGGTCTAGACGGTGCTCAGGCGGCAGATCTTGGCGGCATTCTGGAGAAACTACCTTACCTCAACGGAATAATGCACGAGACTCTACGCCTGTATCCTACAGTTCCCATGACCATGCGACAAGCCATCTGCGACACCCGAATCGGAGAGCAATTTATTCCAAAAGGCACCGTGCTGGTTGTCTCTATTTGGTTGATCAACCGATCCCCCGACATTTGGGGCCCAAGTGCAGGACAGTTTTGCCCTGAGCGTTGGATCACAGACGACGGAAAGCCGAACCAGAATGGGGGATCCAACAGCAACTATGATTTCTTGACCTTTCTTCATGGGCCCCGAAGCTGCATTGGTCAGAACTTTGCCAAGGCTGAAATGCGCTGTCTCCTTGCGGCCATGGTTTTGTCATTCTCGTGGAACTTGGCTATGGATGAGTCCAAAATCGTGCCAAGGGGGGTCATTACAATTAAGCCGGAAAACGGCATGTATCTTAAACTGAGCCCATTGGGTACTACTTTGAAGTGAGAAATAGGACCGGAAAAGACAATAGCCAGAGACAGATGAATGGAGAGAGTGCGCAATAAACTAGGTATTTTGAAGCTATGCCACAAATCTTCCCCTAAATAGTGCCACGATATTTCTTTCAAATTGTATCAATTGCTTTATACCCTCGAAAAGGATATTAAATAGTGAATTTCCCAGTGACTGGCAGGTCACGGCTTGACTTCCCAACGTAGACCTTATACACACCTCTTTGTAGGTGCCATTCTTGAGCATGAGTGTCCCAAACGCTGAGATCACGCCTACTCAGCGAGAATTTGACCGTCTTTTGTGATCCCGAAGTGATTGAAATCTTCTCAAAGCCTCTCAATTGACGGATTGGGCCGCCGGGAACGCCAAGGTACAGTTGCGCAACTTCATCTCCTCCCACCGAGCCGGTGTTTTTGACCTTGGCACTGACGGTGACGATCTCGTCCCACAAGCGAGGGTTGCCGCCTTGAAGGACGTTTGCCTTGGGAGGATACTCTGGCAGAGATTTCTTTTTCTTGCTGATCTTGAGATTAGAATAGGCGAAGCTGGTATAAGTGAGACCAAACCCGAATTCAAATCTGGGTTCAATCCCTTTCTCATCAAACTGTCTGTAGTCTGTAAAGACTCCCTCACTAAAATTGGATTGCGGGAAGATTTTGTAGATTCCCTCGCCTTCTGAGGGGTTGAGGAGGTCACCGTAGTCGCTCTCGTTCTTAGCAACAGTATACGGCAGTCTGCCGAACGAGTTGGATCGACCGTAGAGCAACTCGACGAGAGCAGTGCCCGTGTCTTGCCCAGGCATGTGTGCATAGATCAACGCAGTAACATTTTCGTGATCAACCCATGCATCTACCAGTCGGACACCAGAGTTATGAACTACAACAATGGTGTTGTTACACTTTGATGCAACATTTTTGACCAGGGTGTCGCTGTAGTCATCGTAGAGCGAATTTCTGTCGGCACCTTCGACGGCGTATGCGTTCAGGAACACAAGACAAGCATCTGCCGTAGCGTCTATGGTGGGATCTTGGGACGAAAAATCCCATGAAACTTGCGTTCCGTCTTCAACGGCTTGTCGCTGGATGGCGTTGATAGGAGCATCGATATATGGAGGAGAGTTCTGCCCAGACCCTCCGGCACACCACATGGTCCAGTTGACATAGTCTGGTGTTTCGGTGAATACGGTGGATGCTTCACTCATGCTAGAAGGCATTTGGGCGTCGTATCCGAATACGCCTATATACTTGGGAGATTTGAGGGGCAGAGCATTGTTGTTCTTGACCAGCACATGTCCCTCGATTGCGCTTTGAAGCAAAGTTTTCCTGTACTTTGGGTTCAGAGCAGAGACTCTTTTGTGAGGGGATGTAAGATCTGAAGGCAGACCTACGCCTGGCTTGGTGATCTTATCGCCTTGATTCAGGTAGTACCATGCCGCGATGAGCCTATCAGTGTTAGTGAGATTATAGACCTCAAGTTGGTTTTCGGTGGATTTACCTAGTCACCATGTCATCAAGCCTGGATGCTTCCAGTGTTCCGTTATTAATCCCGTAAGTCAGATTTCTCCCCCAAAACCCGGTATCCGGCATGGCGATGTCAAGACCGGCGTTTGCAGATGCAATGCCAGCATGTTGCGCCGTCCAATCTGAAACCACAAATCCTACTCATGTCAATGATGTTTTAGTGGTCATAACAGTGCCAAAGACATACCTTGAAATCCCAACTCTTCTTTCAGTATGCCATTCAACAGCTTACTGTTCTGACATGAATAAGAGTTGTTAAGTCGTTGGTAGCTACACATGATGCTGGTTGTGCCAGCCAAGAGAGCATCCACGAAGGGCCAAATGTAAAACTCATGCAGAGTCTTGTCATCAATATTCGACGAAACAGCCTGAATATATTGGCCATCATCATCTGTATCAGGCATTCGATGTGTTTCTTGCTCGTTGGCTACAAAGTGCTAGAGCCCGTTAGCATTAACAACAGGTTTGATGGATGCTTCTAACCTTGGTGCATGCGCCGACTCCAACAGATTGTGTGCCAATAACAGTCTCGTAGGCCAGAACTCCAGCCTGATAGGGATCGGTTGAGAATGTCTCCCAAACTCGACCGCCCTTGAGAACTCGCCCAAGAGGTCCAACCACGGGCCCCAGCATGACGTTTGCTCCCTTTGCCAGAAACTCACTGCCAAGACCAACTGCGCGTTCCCGAGCGAGACTTTTGTTCCAGCTATCATTTGTTACCACCATATCCTCTGTTGGTGGTTTCTTGTACGTACCTGGCACCTACGTGAAGTCCAGTTGACCAGCCATTGACATAATCTGCACCACGCTTCATACAGTCAGCTGAGTCTGATCACCACGACAGAGTGAGCTGTACAACTCCTTGGCCAGCATCAGCTAGGCACATTCCTGGAAAGTCAACCCTCTCAACAGGACCGATATTTCCAGCGCAACCATTGCTCACTACATCCTCTTTCGCACCAGATGTCAAGTTGACTTTTTCTTCGTGGGTGAGTTTCGCTACCAGACTTTGTGCTTTGGCATATGCTTCGGCCCAAGTACCGGAGCCAGTTCCCTTGGCTTTACCTTTAAATTAGCATCGGAATGTGCAAAGGGTTGGGTAACTCACGGGAGGGGTACACAGGAGGAGATTGGCCGTAGAAGAAGCTGTCCTCAGTAATAACGTCCGCAGCCAATATGACTCGCCCAAAGGTCAGACAAAGCCCGGCGGCAAGGGCTTTTGTAATGCCACGCATGTTTAAATCGTGCTCGAGAGGCCTCTTGTCCACGATGAAGCATGTACAGATTGGCAAGAGTCTCCATGTTGTTGGTCTTAAGTACTTCGCTGCACGAGGCTACTTAACATTCTAACTTATTTTCCACCTATTAGCCTGATCTTCCTGAGGGTCAATCCAACCACACGATCCGGTTCACCGTACACAAATCCTTGTCGCCGCAAAGGTACCGGGCAGACTTCGGCGCTATGCAGCTATCATTTCTGTTAGAGTGGCTTCACATTCAGGTATGAGTCGGTCCTTTTGGTGCAAGATAGTCACAGGATATTCCTTCAGGATGCAGCGGGTTGAAATGTTCGAATCCCAACGCACCGCCAGCAAACAGTCTGCATAGCAGATGAAGCCGTTCCTCCGTGCCAATGACAGCGACGGCTCGTTTATTAAAGATTCGATCGGTTTTCTGCTATATCGTCCGTCCAATTGGGCTGCACGGAAATCTCGAGCATGGTGATTCGGACGTAGGCCGAGGTGGGCGCTGCAGCGTCGGAGCTCAACCCTCGAGCCACAGGCATCGGATCTCAAGGGGGCAATCCTAACCCTCCTACTCTCCAAAGGCTATGTAGATGAATAGGCTGAATAGGCTAGAATAAAAACTACATCCGTTATGGTGGGTAACAACTTGGAAACTTTACCCTATGTATTAAGAGAGCCGAAATACCCTGTCCACGGTGAGCTTGTTTTCCCATGGAGATGGCCTCATCGTCGCTCTTATGATCATCCCCCACATTCCGCCGGCCCCCCCAAGCGGCCCACCTACATGGATCCATGATCACCTGGTAGGGATACAAACGCCGTACATGACGCAATAACAGACAATTGATGATATCCGAAATTGGGTTATTCGTAAAGTCCAGTCTCTGCGTTCCGAATTTCCCGAGTCATTTCTGGGAAGGACGGTTCGCTTAAGGTATGCATACTGGGACACGCATCCGGCCCGCGGGGAACGAAGTTAATGAGTGTCGTTTTCAAAACGTAGTGCAGTACCGCTAGCATCGCAAAGCCGTGTATCTACCAGAATAATTGGTTAGTAAATCACACGTACAATATAGCATGTATGATCGATGAGTCACATACCTCATATATCAGTAAAATCAACATGACCATAAGAACACTTTTGCTTTAGGCTACTTCGGCCGCCTTTAGTCGTCGCTGGAGAAATGGAACCCATCTTCGGATGTAGATTTCAGATGTCGTGTCAGTTTACGCTATCATCGGATAGGGGGCGCGCATCGGATATCGCCAGTAAAGCATTGAGCAAATCAAGCTTGTTGAGGGCAATGGCGTGGAGTCCTGATGAGCGTCCCGTATGCTCGCTTTGTGATTCGCAATGAAGGGCTAGTGAAGAGTCATGACTTTCATGGCCTTTATTCTCCATTCAATTTTAGCAACAGGCCATGGATTCGGGATCTGTACTTGGGGCAAGAGACAAGTCATGTTTATTCCAGGACGGTTCTTACGGGATATGGTTTGCTCCGGGTCACGGGCGTCGTGTTCATAGGGGAGGGTAAAGTGGGAAGAATAGTCAAAAATTAATAAACAGCGGTACTTGGTGGGAGTTTTCACGAACTATGTCGAACATTCTTAACGATTTATTGCGACGTCAGGTCTCTTATACAGTTCAAACCGAGTAAGTAAATTTGTCAAGAACAGGCTCTGTTAATATCGAAATCGTATGGCTCTGGCTTTATATAAATTATTGCCACAGTATTAAAGACGCTTAGCGCAAATGAAACATTGTCGCGTCAACCGCAAGCTCACCCCAAATCTCGAGATAGGTAGCTCGGCATAACTCTGAGATAGCAATGCTTGAAAATGTATTAAGGAAAATTGCTCAGTAGGCCGATGTACATTGCTTCAAAAGCCGAATTAGTAGGTTTGGCGTGCCTTCACTAAGGCTACTCAAGGTGAATGGATGAGTTAGATTCGGCGTTACTCATAATCTAAGCCGTGTATCACGGAGTAATTTTCTCGGTTCTTTATGAACGCTTTCACTTTATGAACTCCAGTTAAAAACTTCCGTCGTGGAGAAATTACGCTATCGATTGCATAGTTCCGATCCTCACTCCCGAAACATTTGATGATCTTTCTGTTCCGTAAAGCTCGCATAAGGTTATCGTTAATTCCATCCGATGACTTCGTTCCCATAACGTTGTCGCCACATATGGCATTACTAGGAGGGAGAGCTAAGTGACGAGAATTTGCTCTTCGTCTTTCTCCTTGCTGTAAATTAGCAACCCAATATAGCCTGGACATGTCTCTCTTGCAGAGCCATCACTCGCGGTGCAAGTCCTCCGGCCCGTGATTGGGAGTTGCTCCCTTATGAACAAAGCTTCTTGTATATACGTACCAATGTTTCCTCCTCTACCGTATATCAAATATTTTATCCCAGAGCCCAACTCCGAATTCGCAAGACAGACTCGAGTCCAGCCGGAGCCAACAAAATCATCAAGAAGGCAGCGAGATCTACCTTGTTAGTCAAAGACATCCGCGATGAGCTTCGCCTACTTCGACAACTTTTCGACAAGCAATTGCAAATCGTCCGGGAGCTCGCGGAAGCCTTTTGGCCTCCCAAAGACTCGCGCATCCCAGCTTCAGCCAGGAAGGAGTACTCCAATGACGTCCGAAAGTCGTTGAGAGATGGCTTCATTCGCGACAGCAGTCTCGAGTCCCTGATTCGGCGAGTTAAACGCATGGACCAAGATGCGTCAGCGACGCTTGAGGATGTAAGTTTGGGGGAAACGTAATACTCTTTCCGTTACTCGGCGCACCTACTAACTTTGAGGTTACCTTCCTCATGGTTTAGCTGGAGAATGGGTATATCTGCAGAGCAATTTACCACTAATCGCGGATGGCTTTCTCTAATACGTACTTAGTTTTCGGCGAGTTTGGCACGCTCATCCCTCTATTTCATTTTGTGTTCGCAATACATTTGCACCAGTCCCAAAAGAAGAAGAAGAAGAAGAAGAAGTCACAATCAAGGGGAAAATAGGCTTCATGCATCAGGGTGCTTGGTCTATAACGAATTCGCGGGCTCGAGTCTGATCGTCGCTGTTGCCGTTGGCTGCTCCCGTCACTCCATTTGTGACTGCTGCTCTAAATAATACTCTATCAGGTTCCCGGATTGACGAAGTCCCGAGAGTCCGACAAGACGAAAGGCTGGCGCTGGGTGGGTGCGAGGAACTTCGCGGTCGGTGCGAGACAGTCGCGAAAGGCGACTAGGACTAGGAGGCTACGGACTTAGGACTTAAAAAGAGGGTTTTGCGCGAGGAAATGATAGCAATAAAAAGGCAGAAAGGAACTATAAGAAGGAAGGATCAAGGGTTAATTTGACTAGCATTTTGGACCATAAGATCGTCACGTCTTCCCGGTAGCTATAACGCAGCTACATGGTTTAACCTCTTCACTCCTGCCTATATTCTGTGCTATGCCCTGACTGCTGCTCTGACTGCTGTTGACCATAGCTGCTGCTATTGACAGCTGCTACTACCCACTGCTCCAATAATTGCTCCTGTCATCGATCCGATAACTGTGAGTGCTTCTCTGCTAGCTGCTGTCATTACCGCGGATACCTAGCTTCAATTTTTATAGAAGGATCTGAGGACTCCCCTTATAGAGGGAGTGTGGTGACGTGACGCAATCTAGGCAGTCCAAGAC
>JALNIO010000251.1:0-48768 GCA_023509875.1 Rugonectria rugulosa | reverse complement strand
AGTAACTTCCAACGCAAGAATTTCTTGGTTTTCATCCAGACCATTTTTAATGTGTGTCAGTATTTTGCGTAATGGTGGTCGCTTGCCAAAGAAAACTCTGCTGGTCAGATCATGACAAACCCCTCCCCTGGGCGACGGTTGTCTGTCTGGGACAGATTGGCCCCCCCATTTCCTGCATCTAAAGGGACGGATATGCTACACTGTCACGCTGCTCCCGTCCTGGTTGCATGGATACGACCCAGAGTGACGGGATTGCGAACCAACTCGCGCCGCAAAAGAGCAAACAAACACCCCCCGGGGAGGTTGGAGAGTCTTCCCCCCATCGGGAAGAGAGAGAAAAAAGTTCTCCCCCAATGACACGCTCTCCCCGTCTGGCGGGTTATCCCCCACCCCATCTCTACCTAAAACCTGGGTTCATGTTCCCCTTGTTCTTTTTTGTGCTGACACAACGGCATGATTCCCCATGGCCACTACGCCTTTTACCTGCCGTAGTGTGTTTGCCTTGGGTCCCTTTGTCGTGGTTCGCTGACGGTGAAGAAGCCACGTTTTTACTGTGACTACGAACATGTTTGTGAGAGAGGGGGAGGCGGTAAGCGATGGTGTGCTTTGGTAGAAGGTGGAAGCGAGGGGGGGTGCAGATGCATGTGGATGGAGAAGGGTTTTTGTTGTTCTTTTGAGGTTTGGGAGGATTGAGAGATGGAGGAGTAAATGAGGAAAAAGCAAATAGGGAATGGGTTTGTGCGAGACAGGAATACACAGGACACAGGGAGTGCGGATTACAAATGCGGGCTATTGTGTGATGAGATGTGATGAGAGTGTGAAAGAAGCAAAGTGACAAGTTAGGTGGGCAGTCTGGCATAAAACACATAAAAGCATGGGAATTATGAAATTGTTATTACTGCTAGAGTGCCCGTTGGGGATCGTCCATTAGTCTCGTCACTAATCACGGTCTTTGTGTAGACGAGAATGACAGACGAGGAACTAACTTGGTTAATTAAAGAACGGCAGCTAAGTTAGCAAGTTGGTTGGGTTATGGATGGGAGACTCGGCGTGACATGGTCTAGTAGTCGAGTCTCCTCCCCGGTGAGCTGGTGGCTTTTCTTAGCAGCAAAGATGAACTTCGAATGCTACCCAAAGAATGAAGTTGATGTCGAGAAACCACATCCGTCATCGACCGTTTTCTTTCCTTGGCAGCAGCCCCATGTTTACCCTCCGTGGGACGTTTTCTCTTCTCTCATCCCAGGCACTTTCTTTCAACCGAGAAGTCAAAAAGTGCAACGTACGTGGCCCCCGAAAAGCAAAGCAAAGGGAGGGGGTTTGACAGGGGGGAGTGTACCAGGCCTTCGGAGCTGGGCGAGCTTGGTCCATGGGTGAATGTCCCCGTTTCGGAAAATGGTACGCGGGTGCAGCGAGAAAGACACAGAGAGGGAGAAAGAAAGAAGAGAGGGAGAAACGGAGAGATAGAGAAGGGTCGGATGTAGGGATGGATATCACCGACAAGGCAAACATGCTTGCTTTTTTGTTTTTTCTCCGTCTTCTCAAAATCGAGGCATTTTTTGTTTAGACAATGGGTCGGGGGTGGTTTGTTGGTTGGGCCATGGATGGGTTTATGGCGTGGGAATAGCTTGATCTTGGGATTGAGCGGGATCATGGTCACCTTGAAAATGAAGGCTCAGATGGGGAGCAAGCAAACATCGGTGACAAAGGTGTCAAGTGTCCTTTGAGTGCGAGTTCTGGTCTTTGTCTGCTCAAAACTGTCTGTCCTCGAGTCCAGCTCGTATCTGGGCGGGTTGCTGCGTGCCCCATTAGCCAAGTGTATTCTCCCTCTTCTTCTTGTCCTCTTCAATTAGTACTTTGTCAGTAACCACGGTACCATACATGTCTTGCAAGTGTCTCTCCTCATCCCTTTGTCTCGCGTAGAGAAATGTTGAAAAGGAAAAATCCCGGCGGTCTGGTAATCCCAGACTGCCCGGCATGAAAGCCAGGGGGTCGGTAATGCAAGTAAATCAAACCCAGGGCTGGGGGGCGTGAGGAAACCCAAAGAGACGGACGGGCTTGGACGCCGTGGAAGTGCATCTCGTGGGTCGTCTGAGGGCGTGTGTTCATGTGTTTGTCTTGGGGCACAAGGCAAATCAAATCAGCATCCAGCCCATCACCTCCTCCTTCTCCTCCTCCTCGTCTTCCTCTTCCCGGGGTTCCCGCTCCCCTCCCCGTCCCCGGTGCTCGTTCCCCGGCGCTCGTCCCCCTCAGCCCAGCACGCCGGTTCATCTTCCATCTCCACATCGCCCACAAGTTGCTCATCACTGAGCCTATCTCGTCTCTTCCAGTCCCCCCCAGTCCCAGTTCCAGTTCCAGTTCCAGGACGATGGATGACACTGTCCCGGCGGTTGGGTTCTGCCATGCATTGGCTCTGGTTGCCTTTTTGCTTTCCCTCTTCCCTCTTCCCTTTCCCTCACTCCCCCCCTCCCCCCCTTGAAGTAGGTCCCTTCTTTCGCTTCCCTCTTCCGATTCCCACACACATGCCCTGGGTCTGTTCTGCGCGCTCAAAGTTTAAAGGTTGCCTGCATAACAAAAGGGCGGCAGAGGCGTTGCGTTATCACAAAGGGACTGGACCCCTGTCCGTCCCAAGCACAGGACCCGTTAGTCTGCCGCTGAGGGGGATCTCGTCCCGCGCGGCCGCCAAACCACTCTGTCGGGCCCAGTTCGAAGAAGGGGGCGGACAACGAAGAAGGCTGCTCCCGTTCCCCAGAAGCTTACTCTATCTATACCTGGAGCAAAAGGGAGGGGGAAAGGCGTCTTCTGATGCTTTGTATAGAAGAAGCCCGGTTCCTCTCTGTCGGGTCGTCCTGACGCTATCCCATCTCACGGTCCACCCTCCTGTTCCGACACCACACGCCTTGACACCCGTGTGACAGGTCCTACCCTCTTCATCTCTTCTCGTTTCACCGCGTCTCAGCGCCCGTCACTGTTCCTCGTCGTCTCCCCGACATCTTTGCAAACATGGACTTGGAATATCTCACCGGCATCAACTCCTCTCGCCCATCTCCAGCACGTCCCAGCAGCTCCAGCGCCACCTCCCCGTCGCCTTCAAAGCGAGACAGCAGCATCAGTCTCGAGGGCCCGACCCCAGTTTCCCCGGAACAGTCAGACTGCTCGTCTCATCCCAAGACATCCCTGATTGCTAACAGCGCGTACAGATCCGCCTCCAACCACGACCTGTCCAGCAGCGAGGAGAGACCTTGGAACTCTGGGAAGCCAGCTCTTCCCCTGCTAGAGCAGGAACTGCACTCTCCAGACCTGCCCCGCGCCCCAAGTCCAGAACATGGCTGCCCGTTGATGTCCTCGAGCCCGCGCTCCCTCTCCGGCGTCTCCAACGTCGACCCCATTGAGGCATACCTTCGGACAGACAACCCAGCTGAGAATCTGCTGATGAAGGGGGCGGTACCGACGACGCCGCCACAACCTCAACTACCAGACCTCAAAGGCAAAGGCAAAGACGAGCGCCCTCCCAGCGCGTCAGCCTGGGAGGCAGAAGAGGACCAAAGTCTTTCCTCTTCCTCCAACGACGCTCGCGAAAATGACCCGGCATCCCTGACCAGCACCGACAACGACTCCCTCAAGGTAGGCCTGGGCGGCACACACATCAGTGTCTCGTCGGGCGTGCCCGACAGTTCAGACTCCGGGGTGGACGGCATGTCCCCGAGCCTGCCCAGGCCCCAGAAGCGAATCCGCCGCTTGAGCAGCGACGAGCAAGCGGCAGAGCAATCCACCCCGGACGTCACCAGGCTTAGGTTCACGAGGTTTGTCTTTCCAGCACCATGACCCGTCCATCGTTCGGATTTCACCTTGCTAACCGGGGGGCGTAGGGCCTCAGACCGAGCAACCATGTCTCGACGTCCGGCGACATTGAAGCCGCATAGAGTGAGAAGGCATAAGCAACGGCCGTCTGATGATGATGATGATAATGAATGATTGTAATATTTGGTTCTTGCCGTTTTGTTGGGGTTCATACGTTGGTAACAAATGTGGCATGATATCCCCTTCACAGCTTGGTCTTGAATGCCTGGTCTAAAAGTCTTTTTGTTGACATCAATCTGTTTTATATCATTCGGAGAGATGGAAGCTTGGGCTATTCGCCTGTTGACCTCGGAGTGCAGTCAACGAGTAATATGTCGTCTTGAGCAGATCATCGACATCAAAAGTTACATTCATTTTATTGTCCGGCCAAGGCTGAGCCAGAATCTCATCTTGCTTTCCGCAATTCAGATTCCAACGATGAGGTGCTATAATTGATTGCCTACTGGTTGGATCGTGTCCCCGTTTATCTTTTGAGCCTGTCCATCACGTCCTTTGAGTCTCGGCAGGTTTGTACGACTCGACCTTGACCACATCAATCGCAACCAGGAAGACGAAAAACACAATGACGAGCTGTAGCTTCATTAGCATAACTGCCCCCTCAGATCACGTCAGTTCACGTACTATCAAGGTCCCAACGCCAATGAGATGTAGCTCGATACCGCCCGACAAGGCCTTGCCCTCCATCATGGAACATTGATGCCTCCAACTACGGGTCGCCCCGAGAAGGATCGTGAGAATAGAAAAAGCAAAGCAAGTTATCGCCAGTGGCTTTCCAATCATCGTGTAGCCAAAGCCCGTGTCGTGATGTTGTATTGTGAAGAGTTGTGCGATTAGTGTGCCGATGATGGACATCATCATTGAGGTTCTGAGATAGCCGAGAAAGGTTCGCTCAAGTGCTACACCGGATTAATTAGCCACATGGCTTTAGTTTCAAACATAGGTAAAGAGGTTCAAACAATAGAAACATCTTTTTGACAACAAGCTGGTGGGCAGTGCAGCGGGACAGCCTTGATTTGTGAAGGAATTTCGCGTTTATATGCAGCGAAACTTGGTGTGATTTCTCAATACAATCATGCCGTTTTGTGCCTCTCAGACGATATGCGAGAAAGAGCAGAAAAACGCTATAAGCTATACATACCCAAATGATCTCGAGCCGTCTTCATGTCAACCTCGCAACTCACATGCGCTGCCCAAAACTTGACAATCGGTAACACAGGTTTAGGCCATGACGGCACAGTCTCAGATTCCTCTCTGGGTTCGTCTTCCACTCCGCGAGTCGCTAAAGACTCTTGGCCAGACCTGTCGTCACAGTCTTGGCTCTGGCACTGGTCGGTTTGAATGTGTTGACAAGAGCTCTCATCGCTCCGGCCGGCTGTACTTGAACTCGAGATGCGGTTCGCAACGTGAGCCGGCGACGGGACGCCGAGGTCATGCAGAGAGATGGCAGAATTGGATCGATGCCGAGCGAGCTGCATGGCGCACAGCTAGGGAAAATAATTGTCTGCCGCTAGCAAATTAGATGCTTATCTTGCTGGTCCTGAATTGATCTCGGAACAGAACACGAACGCCACAACCCGCTGGGAGTTGGGGATTTGGGCTTGTTGCTTTGAGGCACTTGAATCGAACGTTTAGCTCCGAAAAGGCCGGTGGTGCAAAAAGAGGAAACAGGATTGGTAGAACAAACTGACTCGTCGTGATTGCAAACGGCGACTTAGGCTCTGTTCCCTTAGACTTGTTGCGACGGCTTCCCGGGTGTCGGTGGCTAACGGCATGGCACTAGATGGATACAGATAGATCCCCGATGTGAAACAGAGAGTAGTCGCCGACTTTCCATTGGAGGAGCATACAAGGTTGCCATTGGGGCGATGATGGAGTGGAAATCTGAGTATTGCTTATCTACATGTACGGACTACTTTCTGATTATCGAGAGGCGGGAGCCTTGGTGTTGAGGCATCAAACAATTTGCATGTCGAGGTCGAAAGAAGCATCGTCAATTGCGCTTGTTCCGTCATAGTCTTCTACATCCGCGTCGAAATCAGCTTTGTCCCTAGGTAAGTACATTATCTTCCCCTCATGCCGCACACATTACGTACAAATTGGTATTGCGACCTTTCATGACAACCTTCTTCGTGACAAGACATACTCCGGATGGTTATAGGAGTACCATGCAAGAAACCGTCTGAGGTCTCACCAATTTGTCTTCTATCCAACACGCCCTCCACTCCCTCGTAAACCACTGAAGGAAAAAGACGAGAGATCACCAGAGGTCAGAAATATCCAGTACTGTCCCAAAAGCCGGAACAGTCTTTCCGCCAAGTAGCTCCAGGTACAACAGTCGTCGGTTACCGGTCGTCAGCCATACAACCTTGGGAAGTCGGTGTCACTATCTAGCCAATCGAGCAGCCTTGACTCCCGTCTCCGCCAATCTGGACCCAAACATTACGAGCACATACCTTCCCGCCTGTTCCTTTCGGCACGGCGGGGCCGAGCCAGTTTATGCTCTTCCGGAGATAACGGCTAACGGTTGTCGCCAACCGTCCCCATCACGCCGCCGAGCCCTCTTCGTCGAAGAACTTACTTGGATGCTTCGAACTAGCCTACTCTTACATAAGGGCGATATAGCTCTGTAGACACATGCTCTGTGCTTCCCTGTCCCTTGGGCACCGTACATACAAGGATTGACCAAATGCCGAGTTAGAACTGGTTCCATTGAGTCAACGAAAAACAAGCAGACTGCCAGCTTCATGATCATTGATCCGGGTAAACTCATGCCTCTGAAAGCTCAGTGATAAACACTTCAAGTAGGCGTCAGGCTCGAGGAATCGCAGAACCTTCAGCAGGGGTGCAAGCACAAACCTAGGCTTCGGCGAAGCAGTCCTTTGGGTAGACATGCGAAGAACAGGGCATGTATCACTGATGGTGACGGCGTGTCCTGAGCTCGAACGTGCTCGAGAGGTAAACGGTCCATATCCATCCTCTCTTCATTCTTATGTCGACTCCGCAGTTGCGTTGGTTCTATGAAGCTGCCGTCCGCAGACAAACGAGAGCTGAAAGCCACACCAAACATCGCAGGTCACCATTTCCAATCTTCAAGGTCAACATCATATCATCCGAGTACTTGTCTTATTAATTGACAAGAAACTGGTCATGTCTCCAAGGCGCAAGTAATGCCAAACTGAGTCTAGACACATCCAAGGGTCGCAGAAAGCCGTCATCTCAAGATGACTTTGAGAGCGCGGCCAGTTATGACGACTTGAATGCAAAAGTATCCATCTCGAAAAGATTCTCTTCTATCATATTGTCAGATACGAGCACATCAAAATTGAAAGATCCCACTTACCTCGTAAAATGATATTGAATGTGCCGACATGCTCTAACACATCGGCAACCCCTATCCTCTTTTTATTCCTTTCAACCCGTTGACGCATCACCGCGTGTCGTGTATTTTTTGTAATTCACCTCTCTCCGCACACATCGCCTCAGTCGCGCTCCTCACGTCCTTTGCCCTCGGGGCTGCGACTCCGGCTACGTCCTCCCCTTCGTCCACCGCGGTTACCTCGTCCACCCTTGCCAGGAGGGGGGCGCACAAAGGCGAAGTCGACCTGCACGGTCTGGTCGAGCAGCTTCGTGTCGTGGGCGCCGTCAATGGCCGCGCGGGCTTCCTCGAGGGTGGTGTATTCGATTAATGCGTAGCCCTATTCTCCAATCAGCTCCTGCACACTTCCGATGCCTTCTCCCACGGGGCGCACCTTGACGTAACCGCTTCGACGATCGAGGTTAAGATGCATATTCTTAATCTCTCCAAACTCGCCAAACATGTCCTGTAGGGCCTCCTCGTCCGCTTCCTCGTGCACGTTTGTCACGATGATGATCCAGCCTTCGATGGAGCGCACGGCCGTAGCTTTCGCGTGCGTCTGCATGTCGGATTCATTACGCGCCGGAGGGGGGGACGAGGGTTCGACGTCGACGTCGACGTCGACATCCATATGTTCGTCGGCCATTTTTTCCGTTTGTGTATCGAGAGCGCTGAAGGGAGAATTATGGTTGAGTTGTCGACTCGACGCGATAATGGTCCAGCTTGTCGCGGGGCAGAGCTCTCGCCGAGGACAAGGAATTATGCGTCACGTGACACGGCGATTCCTGCACCAGCATTGTGCAACTCAGATGTATTAGATATGAACTCGATTAGACACTTCAGAACATGGATATATAATTAATTATCAATCTTGCGCTGGATGGTTGAAGTCGCAGTTGAATTACCGGGGAAGAGTGTTGTTCAATCCGACAGGTCCGTTGGCCATCTTAACTCCGAACCCTGGAGTGTCCAGTCTACATTGCCCGGCATGAGTCACTCGCCGAGTCGCCGTCATCACTTCCCACCTCACGGCAGTCCTCACTCGACATCTGTACTGGAATCTCAAATCGCCATCACAGAAAGAATTTTGCGTTGGATTGCGAACTAAATGCGTGTTGTATTGACAACCGACACCGTGACGCCGCGTAGAGCCGTAAGTGCTTCTTCGCACCTCTCGTATTATTTTTGAGGGAGCTCAGCCTATCAAGCGACCCAAACCATAGTCCATCTTGGCCATAACTGAATCAAGCATCCATCGATGAACGGCTTCGCAAGCCAACCTCCCAATACCGTTTCCCGTACATAGCTTAGCCGATCGTTTAGCTGCCGGGGTTGGGGTTCATCTGTTGAGTCGGGAGTCAGTTCTCCTGTTCCTATCCAAGCGTCGCGTCTCGTCGCTGCCGTCGAGTTGTTTGTGCTTACCTTTCTCTTGCCACCAGTCAGGGTGACGTTGACGAAACGGCGGGTGTACTTGAGGCGCTTAAGAGCACGGCCCTTGGGGACCTTGGTCTTCTCCTGCTTCTCAACCTGTAGGACGGGAGTTGGTCAGTTCATCGTGATCGTCGAAAACGAGGGGAGCGGACGAGGATTCGAGGGTCGTACTTTAGGGGTCTGAGACTTGACCTTGCCTATTGAATATCAGCGACTCTGCGACAAGCAGCAACAGAATATTGCAGCGACAACATACCGGCACGGGCGAGGGATCCGTGAACTTTGCCCATTGTGATAGATTTGCTTGGTGGTTGATGTGGATGATGAGTCGACGATAGCGGGAGGCGCACCAAAGATTTTTGGGGAATTTGACAAATGGTTGTGGGCTGGAGTGGGAGCCTTGCATCACGTGAACGGGGACCCCATTTGCCCTGTCGGATAAACCGATCCCGGCAGAATTGGCCACCGCCCAAAGCTTAGTAATACGGAGACCGCTCCATCTGCTCCGGTGTTTCCGGGGCATTGTCCTCCGAGTGCCGCAGATGACGGAGCCGGGACAGTGAGTGAGAAGTACCGATGTTGTCGTTTCGGAATGGAAAAGAATCATACGCAGAATTGAGCTCAGTCTTGCACTTATCATCGAATCAAACTTGTCTTTGTCGAGCTTGTGAGCAGTCTTTGAGTGTAATTTGCCATTTAGAAAGATGGATTCTGTATCATAGCCATGCGACCCATGGCTTCTTGTCATAATCAGATCACGATTATGAACTTACCCAAAAACATCACAAAAACACCAATGATCCAGCGAATTACCAGCAATTAAGCACAAGTAGTAAGTAGTTGCTTCTAAATCTGTACGTATATGGCGGACCTTGTCGACGTGCAACCTCTTCGGATCTTGAGAGCGATTGTTTTTCGCTTCTTAAAGTCAATGTCCTACATCCATCATCTGTCCTCGATCTTGATAGCAATAAGTTGCTGCCTCGCGAGTTAAAACCAGCCTTACGATGTTACATGCAGGTGTTGATCCCTCTGCAAGCTCCGTTTACTAATTAGTGACTGCCACTTCGGGATGCAACCAAGGCAATGCAGGTAAACATGCGTCTGATGGGCATCCCAAAGCTTGGAATGCAGGAACGAAAGCATTTTCCACCATCAAGCCTTGGCAGGATGATGGCTGAGGAAGGGTCGCATAAGAGACGCATATTATCCTTTAAGATGTCAAGGTGTGCCTGACATGGTACAAATAGACGTTGGTTCTGTCATTTGCGAATTAAGATATTAAGGTGAGCGGAACAGCTTGTTGACAAGACCCCCGAAGTCAAAGGTCGCAATCCCAAACAGCTCCCATGACAACAACAAGCTTTTGAATGCAAACTCCAAAAACTCGTACGCATATGGCCATATCGCATATCCAGACCCTTGTCACGAAAAGGTCGCTTCTGAGGTCGGCCGAGAGGAGGGCCGGGGAGTTTAGGGTAGATGGGTTGACCAGCAACCAAGCTACCAGGACACTTGGTCGCTAGCCGGTGGAATTTTCACTCTCGATGGAGCTGAAGCCTGTCTGTCATTGCATCGCATCCCAGGACTCAGGAATACCGACTACCTATCAGATGAGCCAGCGCCATCGCGATTTCCGATTCTGTTCGTGGTCTGGCAACGGCTTTTCCGCCCTCGAGTGGGACTTCGATCTACGCATGGGGAGAGTTATACGCTAGATCAGCTGGTCAAGGTTGAGCAGGAGAAGTGTTTGCTTTTGGTGGAGGGGTTGAGGGGGGACCAGCTACAGTGCACGCTGCATGTCACCACCCATCATGGATGAGAAACCTCGGGGCATTTTCTATTGGAAACAGGCGGTGGCCAGATGGAGGGAAGAGGGGGCATCATCCACTGCTCCCATCCATCTTGTTCTAATTTCAGCTGAGCCTTTTTTGCCTTTTCTCCTGCGTAAGTGAGGTACCGTATGTCAAAGCAACAGAGCAGGTGTTGTGTGTGTGTGTGTGTGTGTGGCTACAGGGTTTAGCATCCCAGGCGTTGGCGAAATACGAGGCCCGTGGGAAGGTTGAATGGCATCGAGGTGCGTCCCCCACCCGACCGACTGGGCCGCCGATCACTGACTTGGACGAGATGAGGAGCGGTGCTTGGGACGAAAGGATCAGGCACCGGTTGAATAGCTTGCAGCGCCGAGAGGTCGTATTTGTCGAGGTACGAAGAGAGTCGAGTCTCAGTTGGGCATGGCCAGTCTTTGAGGATTGACTGTTTGAGCGGAATACGACCTTGGATGATGGAAGAGTTATGGATTATTGCAGGTATTGATAAGGAACCGGATCTGCGAGCTGCTGTACAGTAGCTGTACCTGTAGGCAGTAATTACAAGTACAGTACTATGTAAGTGAATGAACCATGTTTTGCGTGGATTGTTGCACTGACGACGACAATATGCCCAAATGACAAGGTCTCCCCATGTGTTGTCGTCATCTCTCGAGTTTCCCTCTAATTAAGGAGTCTCTAGATGCATCCTCTTCCCACCCATGATCCCGTCACCAACTTGAACCCAGGCCAGCTACCTAGCCAACAACATCACACACCGCATCGCATCTGGCCTGGGTACCTATATAAGGTGCATGGGCAAGACAAGGGCAGCCCGGATGGGGAACGGAACCGTGCTACGGAGCTCGCAGGTGCATGGTATGTATGTACTATGTAAACTACCGTACTGTGGCCTGTAGCCTGTGGCTAGTAACTTGGGTCGTACATAGGTACGGTGCAGTAGCCCGCGAGGAACACGAACAGCACAACACCACAAGTGATACGGGACGGGGGCATCACATCACCTCGCATTCGGCCTTGCAGCTTGCATGCGCCAACTAGATTGGTTTGGTACTAGACACATTGATGGTTGGACGGACGGGCTTGGCCAACAAACCGGATTCTGGAGGAAGTCATTCGCTGACATGGCACGACAAGGGAAGAAGAAAAGAAAAAAATGCGTTTGCTCTCACGGCCCATGGCATTCATCCACGCAACGTGTAGATTGACAAGCTCCAGGGGGGGCAAACGTAGGCTGTGTGCATATGCAACCCGCATGAGAAACCGCCGAATTGACATCGAATGGACGAGAAGAACGAGGAGAAAACAGCTGAACAGGCATGTGCCCTTTTTAACATGCAAAATGTTGCGTACACTCGTCGTATGTACAGTACATGCACTCCTAATCTACCCAATACCCTTTCTTCTCGGCACTGGAAGCGTGTAGATGGCATCATGGCTTAGCTTTGGGACCGGACGGACAGACGCCACCCGTGAAGGGCGATTTGACTCGTCGGCTGCTGCCGTGCGGCACAGAAGAGGTAGTTGCCGGTGAGAGTCAATGACTGAAAGGAAAAGGAAACGACTAGAAAGGTTGAAGTGGGAAAGCTGGTGATTTCTCGTCGAAGCTGTCATGTCTCGGACGGGTGAGGTCTAGGGCATGCGATGATACGGTAGGTAGCGTTGAGAACCCCCGACGTGATCCCCTCCTCCTCCCCCCTCCCCCAAAGACTCTTGAGACTCGGGTTGCCCATTGTGCTGCTGCTATTTTTGAACCACGATGGGTTCTAAAAAAGTTCCCACGTTTCCACTGGAATTTGGAGAAAATGGTGCCATGCATCTATTGGCGCCCATTCTCCGGATGGCACCCAAGCACCCAAGCACCCAATCGCTGTGGAACCCGGGACAGTCCACCCAGCTTTTTAGTTGCCCACCCACCACCTTGACAGTTCGTATTTTTCCTTCTCTTTGCTGCTGTGTTCTTTTAGACGAGCCGAGCCTCCATTACCTATCAAAGCGGTGCCAGTGGCGTTTTTTCTTCTTGGGGAAGCTGGAGAAAAGGCTGAATGGGGAGACGGCTCTAAAGCGAGTGACTCCATCCGTAGCTTGGGCCTAAGTAGCCGCACCACTTTGGGGGCATGTCCGCCTGTAAGTGGATGAAGTCATCGCCTCGTAGGGATGGATAACCAACTGCGAATGTCGTGAGGACGCTGTGGGGGTACGAGAGAGAGAGAGGGCTCTACCTGCAAGCGAGAAACACTGTTCCAGAATTGCATGGTAGACGCAGCGCTTGGTAAGGACCCGACCTACCGGACTGGGTGTAGGTAGGTAGGTACCGTACATACATCATACAAACAGTACCCAGGTATGTACAAGTACTGCACATGTAGGTTTAGGTTCCCTCCCACCTCAACGGTCCGCTCGGATCGTCCGCCTGAGCTGATCTGATGGCTGATGGGCTTGGAGTGCTTGAGTGTCCGGCACTGGAGCGGGCCAGATGCCGCCGGGGATATCGTTGCTGTTGGGGTTGTGCTTGCTGGCGGGGCGACGACAGGACCTTGCGTACGACGTAAGGTGAACTGGGATGGGAACTGGACCTATCGTGGCATGGTATACATGTATTAATGGATCAAGGCATTCGTACTACCGTCGATTTATTCGATGCTCGTTCTGGCGTAAGAAATAAACAATTCCTTCTCTCCCGTCGACCAGCTTGATCCTGGCTGTCACGTTTTCTTCCCCCTTCTCTTCTTCTTCCTTTGGTGCATTCTGCCCGACCTGAAAGGAACTTCCCTCCCCTCCATCTCGTTCTACTGTATCATCCTCGCTCCATTCCCCTGCGGGCAATTACCTTGTGTTGCGTAACACCAGACCCTCGTTTGTGCTTCATCTTTATCACACGACCGTGGTCTTCACACCCGCCTTTTTCTCTCTTGCCCTCCCTCTTCCTCCCACACAATCAGCGTAGCATCTGTTGCTCTTTTCTCGGGTCTTACTCTTTTCTTGTCCGCCGCTTCTCATCTCCGTGAATCATCGATCCTGTGTGCGAGGTTCACACTCATCAAAAGCTTGAATCCCTCGTTTGCATCAACAAACGACGAGAGAAGGAAAAGAAGGAGGATAATGCAAAAAAGGCCCGAAACTGCACCCGAAGTGATACAATTCATCACCGACAAGAGCATTTGACTACCTCATGGAAAGTTACATTGGAGTGTAGCATCGCATTCATCACCACTTCTCATCCCACCACCCGCTTATTAGGATTATCTCACCCTCACCTACCTGGACGATAACGACAACGTCAGCGTCGGAGCATTTTGGCAGTGAAGGTTCCCACGGCGAAGAGAAGCGACAGCAGGCAATCCCCTCATTTCGTATGCCTTGGGAATTCTCGCTTCTTTCAGCACCTATCTGGTAGCTCACAATCCGCTCTCCGTGTTTACAATGTCTGCAGCAGTTCACCATCACGGCCGTTCGCGGTCTGATAGTTTGCAGCGCATGCTGGAGCTCGAAAAGAAGATGATGGTAAGAATCGGCACTTGAGGACGTTCCCCGTTACGAACTGGAAATGCTCATATTTGCTCTTTAGGTCCAACGAACCCAGAGCATGACAAACAGTTCATCACCGGCCAGCTCTGTCCCTCCGAGTCCTGTCCCTCACGCTCAACCACGCCGCTTTGAACTCGTTCCAAAGGACGGGAAAAAGGCACCGCCTCCAGTTCGAAACTACGGCCCTGTGCCACCACCATTGTCTACCAGCAACTCAGCGCCCGACACCGAGCCGAACCCTTCAGTATCTCAAAGGCAAATGGCCAAAACCCACGCGAGAACTCACTCTGCCCCAGTCGTCACGACCGAAAAGGGCGCCCACAAACAAGTTGCCTTTGCTTTCCCTCCAGAGGTTGAGGAGCACAGATCTGTCTGCCAGTCCCCGACGTGGGAGGCATATGATCGGCAGAAGCAGGAGAAAAGGGAAAGAAAGGAGGAGAAGCGAGAGGAGAGACGAGGAAGGGAGCAGACCGTCAGTAAAGAAAAGCCAAGGGGAAGACGGTTGAGCAAGCCACCGCCCGCGTCTCATAACCCTACTGGCCAAGGACGCAGCAGCACTGAGCCGGTGAGCCCTACCAAGGATAAGCGCTCGTCAAGTGTTCTTGGCATCTCCATCTCAAGAAGAGATACCGGTGAGGCCAGAATTGAGCCCACCGAAAGGAAGCGCGGTCGCTCTGGCTCTTTGACGTCTGTCATCCGGGGCTCATTTGAGATTCGACGCGGTTCCTACGACCAGACCACTGCCTCGGGCTTCCTCGGAGGAGTGAAGCTCGATAAAAAGAAGCAGGAGTTTACGCAGCAGGTCATCGACGACCAGACAACCAATAAAAGCAAGGTCCATCCGGCGCTGCGGAAATCTTTCCTCGGCCATGGCTCTTTCACGCCTCTCAAGACGGCTTCTCAGTCGGGCCGTGACAAGGAGGCTGATGCGCAAAAACGAGCGTACCCTCCAATCTCCATCCAGACGTCTGGAGTCATGAGCCAAGGTGCCCCGTCTCCTCAAGCACCCGTGAGGCGCGGGTCGGCTGGTTCTGGAAACATCTACCTCTGGAGCGCTCGCGCAAAGAAGAAGATCCAGGAACCGAGCAACGAATGCGCCGTGACTGAGGACACGGAAGACGACGAAGCTGAGCGACCCAGAGGCGTGACACTGACCGACCCTCCGGTCAACTTCAAGGAGACGGGCTTGGCGAGACGAGGCGGCCTTCACGTCAAGAGCAGCCCACGCGCTGCTCTCACGTCAAAGTTCTCCACCGAAGGCGAAAAAGAAGCATCCATGAATCCAGAAGAGGTCCAGCCTCTACACATCAGGAAGATCTCGGCAGAAACGGCACCGGAACCAATTGCAGCCGCAGCCCCGGAGCCGCAACCAACAAAGAGCCCCGTCATCGAACAGAAAGAAAAGGCCCCCTACCCTCCGTCGACGGCCAAGACTCGCACCCGTCGTGAGTCCACCGCGTCGGCTGCATCCAACCCGCCTGCTCCCCCGAGGAAGAGCTCCAAGCGCAGTTCCATCGTCTTCCTCGCACGTGCCTCGACGGCACCCGCGGAGGCGAACAGCGAGGAGCAATCATCCGCCAATTCCAAAGAGAACCTCCGGGTTGAGAAGAAGCCCCCCATTGTGACGAAACTGGTGACGGGGAAGAGGAATCCCACGCCGCCGAGCATTCGATATGAGAGCACGCTGGCGGGCGTGAGACCGACGCCTTATCCCGCCGAGTCGCCCACCTCGACGAGCGCGAAGTGGAATTTCAAGGATACCGCCAAATCGGCCTTTGGGCGAGGGGGAAACGGAAGCGGAAGCTCTTCACAGACCTCCGTCTCGCCCATTTCTTCAACGGGTAGTTTCCCCAAGGGAGGAAGCTCGCCTGTTGTCCCGCCGAGTCCTCTCAAGTATGAGACTACAGCGTCAGCGCCTCCTCAGACTGATGTCCAGCCTGCGGTCAATCACGCGGATATCAGGCTCGTCCCGTCCCAGGCCAAGGCACCTGGACCGTCCATCGAGCATCTTGCACCAATCAAGAAGCAGGTTTCCAATGGCTGGAGACCAACCACGAGCTCTTCAGACGATTCATCGTACTCGGACGCTCTCCAGTCCTCGTCTGGTCCCGGCACACCAGACACCACTCCTCCCCAATCCGACTCGGGATTTCCTCCGCGGGGCGTGAACGGAAAGTACCAGCCCATCCAGTACAGCCCGTTCTCGTCCCTCGCCAACTCACCGGAACTCTCCTCCGGCGACCGCTTCCAGCTCTCCGACGCGCCCAACTCGTCCGAGTCGGACGTCGACCCCATCGAGGCCGCCGCGCGCCGCGTGATGGAGGCCTTTTCCAGCGCCAACCTGCGCAGCCCCGCGAGCAGCCGCAAGGACCTCGACTCGTCCGAGGAGAGCAGCACGCAGCCGTCGACGCCCGAGGCCCTGCCGCACCCTCCCCGCCTCCGCCACCGCGAGAAGAGCAAGGGCCGGCTGCGCAACCCGCAGATCCAGACGGTCAAGCTCGCCCAGAGCGCCAGCGGCGTGAAGGCGACGCGCAGCACCCCGAACCTCGACGTCCGCAGCCAGCAGCACCACGGCAGGTCGGCGGTGCCCCCCGTGCCCGGGAGCCAGGCGTCGCGGCCGAACCCCCAGCGGGGGGACCGCGTGGGCAAGATGTTTGTCGTGTGCTGCGAGTGCAAGCGGTACCACGACATACCCGTCAAGCTGTACAGGACGATGCTCAACCCGGGCGGCGTGTTTGCGCACGCCGAGACCAGGGGCTACGAGGACCGCGTGTGCATGACGGTCAAGTGCTCGTGGTGCGATCACCAGATGAGCACCAAGTGCTGTCCCGGGGTATCTGGGATCCTGGATATCCAAGAGCGAGTGCACTGATGCATCTGCACAGCTTTAGATGTCCAAAGTCACTCATTTCTCCATGTTTTCTTTAAACGTTTTTGGAAGATGGCTTTCACGGGCTTCGTAGGCCCCCTCTTGTTCACGTCGTCATGACACCAACAGCTCAACGCATATAATGTATTTTCCCCCTTGTTTGTCGAATGTTTTGAGAGTTGAAAAAACGGGAACGATCGGGAAAGATGAGAATACTCTAATTGCTTTCTTTACCGCATACTTTGATGAGAAAGATGGGTTAAGGGAGGTTCTTGATATCACGTTTGGAAGTGGTTTTTCTGTCGTGCTATTCGATACCCAACTGGTTGGGTGTGGGTAGCATTCTTTTTGGTACACTGGTATATATTGGCAAAGTTGTACTTTATGAGATAATTCAATGACTGATGATTATGACTTTACTCTGTATTGTGCCCTTTCTGTGCAATTTTTCGTGGTTGTGATGGGTGTCGTGGTGTTGAGGGGCTGCTGACGTCACTTGCGTCATTGTCATGGTCCCTCTGCTTGAACTCATGATGCAGGTCATTCATCCACAGCAAATCTCTAGACTACGGAGAGTTGAGATGGATGTTTGAATCATTGAATTTGCTAGCTATTCATGAATTAGTAACTATTTCTATACCATTAATTAACTGGGCTAGTCCGTAGTTCTGGACGAGCCGTTCCCGCTGCGCCTGAGCGTGCTATCACAATCATCTTTACCACCACTCTTCCATCCAACAAAATAATGACTCTCGGCAGCCGGCAAAGAATCGAGAAATAAACTGCCCAAGACCTGATTCGCAATCTCATCTTCCCCAGAGTGGCCTCTCAAGGATGTGCAATGACACTTTGTGGTTTGCTGCTGCGTAGTCGCTGACGTCAACCTTGCAGGGATGTTGGGAAGCCTCACAGGTTCCAGGTTTCTGGTGTAAGAGCACCTTGTTTTTGGCTGCGTCGAGATGATATCAAGGTGCAGGGACAAGTATTTACTACCTGTGCGAGACTCGTACTGCTCTTGTCTGTTTTCATTCTCAATCCTCAGAAACACTTGTAGTTGCAGAAAAGAACCATTCTCTCCAGTGTCTCCAACTCACATCCCTATATTCATCCTCACCACCTAAAACCTGCCAATCTCTTTCCCGCCATGTCCGACAGCGAAAAGAACGAACCAAAAAAGGGCACGATCCTCGCCCGCAACAAGGAGGGCACCATGGAGGCCTCGGCCATCCTCTGGCGCGCCCTCTGCGACGACAAGCCGGCCAAGAACCTGCGCAAGTACATCACAAAGGACGCGGTGCTGAGCGAGCCCGACCTCCGCGTGTACAGCGCCAAGACGGAGCCGAGCCTGGACGAGTACCTCGAGGACGGGTACGAGCCGTGGACGGCCTACAAGATCCACGACGAGCCCGACTTTGTCGAGGTGGACATGATGAGCTCGGCCCTCATCTACCGGGTGACGACGTGGAAGCTCAAGGGCACCGAGATGGTGGCGACCGAGGGCATGTGCTCGAGCGTGTTTAGGCAGGGGCCCGGGGGGGACTGGAAGTGTGTGCTGCACCACATGGCCAAGGTCTAGATGCTGGGCTGTGTGGGAATCTCTATATAAGGAGAATGTGATGTCGGTCGTGACGGGGGTTTGCAGGCTATGGATCTTGTATGGACTCGGGCGTTTTGTTCTGTATGGAATTTAAATCCTTGTATATTTTTCACTTCACTGCCTCTTGCATAACCTGACTATTCTTTATTACATTCTGTGCTTCGCCTGACTACCTTTACCAGGTCAATGGTACTCAACGACTGGTCTCAATAATCCTTATCCGTCACCTTGAACTACAACGTCAGCGGTGGGCTGCATTGTCAGTTGCCAATCTTTAAAGGCCAAAATGTCCACTGGTATCATCTTGACCTCAATCTCATACATTCACAGAAGTCTTCTCTCAATCAGAAACATCTCTTGCTCATTTTAGATCAACAAGTTGAGACTCATATCTTTGGCAGGAGCAGCAAGCCTATAGCCAAGCCGTTCATACGTGATCATTTGAACAGATTGTCGAAGAGCTCAAAGTCAATCTTCTCAACGATCCGAACGAAATCCTGGAAGAGTATTGTACAAACGATCTCGCCGAAATTGAAGGTATGCGGCCCTTGAATATCACAGTAGCCCGGATTCCCAATGCCATGGCAATGGTGAGTGCCTTGTTATCAATTTCGTATGGCTGACAGTCGACACCGGTACTTGAATGCTGTGAGTGGAAGGAGACATGGCGTATCTCAGGCGTTGGCGCTTTCCACCACATCCTTCCTGTTCCTTGTCTACGAAGCGGCCAACTGGCATCTCTCACCATGCTCTTTTCTTTCGAATGAAGCCTTGGATCAAGGGCGACATCTTTCTCTCCGTCGTCAGACTCGACCTAGTCGTAGGGCTTTTCTCAAGAATCATCGGCCGAACAGACCATGGGTTTGTCCTGGCCATAGTCGCTCGAGAAGGAGGCTCAAGGTTGTTCCATCCGTCAGCATTGTCCCAGGCAACCTTGCGGAAGTCGAGGTCAGTGACTTCATCCCTGCCAATATCCGGGAAGCAAAACTGCCTTCTGATCTCTGTTCCCATTGACATGAGCAGCTGATCGGGTAAAGCTGGGTGAGACCATCAACTCCAAATAGACAAAGTCATGTCCACGGGCGAGTCTTTGCCAGCAAGGAAGGAGCAAGTGTTCGAGAACGATACAGGTCTCGGCGTCCGCCACCAATATTTGTGCTAAGAACATCGCCTTTGTCACAGGTGCAAGCACTAAGACTGGTGCCATTGTTAGCACCCTCAGAAAGAAGGACAGCAGGGCCTATCCAATCAAGCGGAAGCCAGATGGCTCGGCCATGCCGCGCTTTAACTCGAGGCGTACACACTGACTTTCTCGGATGCCGTTTGCCGGGTTCTTGGTGACAACGCCGGCACTCCCTTGCAGAGGAGGCTGTCTCGGCTCGTAATCCTACCTGTCGGCATCGCCACAGCCTGTGCTTGTATGGTGCTCGATGCCAACAAGCTCGATGCCAACGAGCAGGTCACATATATGCCGTCACAGCCGACTTGTCCATGATCCCAGCTAACTTGGTCGTTGCCTTGATTGTCACCGTGGCTGCCGACACCAAGCGAATGGTGGAACGAAACGCCGTTGTCCGAAACCTCCAATCCGTCAAGACCCTCGGCGCTGTCATCGACATTCGTTCCGACGACACTCGTACGCTAATGCAGGGCAAGATTGTTGCACGCGGTGCCTGGATGTCCGGCATGGGCACTTACACCGTTGAGAATTCGCCATGTCCCGTTGACCCCATGTTTGGTGATGGCCAGTACGACTCCTGGTAACCTCACCAGATTTCTTTCGAACAAGGGGGTGATGCATGTGACACCTTCGACGCGGCTTCCAGCTTGTTCGCAAATGGAGCGAGTATCACCGGCTTTCCTCAAGTTCCCTCTCATACCAACCTCGCCACTATTCCAAAGAAGAACGACGAGTGGCACGCTTGCAATGACCTGACCAAGACTGCCATACAAGGCCTCGATTTACGCTTATGGGACCATCTCGAGCTCACTGGCCCGATGGGCACAAATGGTGTAGCGAGCTTTCTGAGCTTCTACTTGGCTCTGACGTAAGTGAATACCGACAGTCATGAGTAAGAACTGATCCGGAAAGGTCTTTGCCTTTGAAAAGTGTCGGACGTGTTATCGGAGCCTGTAGCGCGTACTGCGTAACCGACTCTGACGATCAAGTCCCGATGACTTCTGTGCGGCAATCCTCCGACGTATGATGGCCTCTGCCGATATCTATGCATGCCTTGGACCTGGTATCAAGGCCGTACCATGTCGATCTGAAAAGGCTGATGAGGTTGAACATACCACCTTCGAGTGCAACCTCGTCTTTCCGATCTCGTCTGTCCTTGCGATCATCTCTGTCTGGAATCCGTTCCCATTGCCCGATAGTGCGACGATGCAGGTATTTAGGAGCATAGACTCACTGGCAACGATCCAGAAACGGACCAGGTTTGCCATTGAGGGTGGAATTCTCCCAGCTCACATGGATCTTGCAGTAGGGGATACTGCGGCATCTATGGTCATGACAGCAGCCCACTGTGATAGACTCACAGATGATCGGGTCGAGCAGTTGCCGTCCCTCCCTTTGCTCATCACCCGATGTGCAGCTAATCAACTAATACCAAAGTCCGTATGGAGAGGCCCTACACTGCAGGAAAGAGTCCTGTGCCATGATGTTTTCATCTTGACTCGCTTGCCATGTGCTTTACTCATCGCCACAAACCGGCAACGGTGTCAACGAGTCACCTTCTCTTTGAAGAGCTGACGTAGGTATTGTTATAGGTCAGGGCTATCTGTCGTTGCAAAGGATGCCTCTGATGTTGGCCTGACTGACGACATGCTTCCACTGTTGTTGCTGTCATCCAGAACCTCCAAAAGTTCATTCTCCACGTCTTAGCCACCAACGTTGCCCAAGCCGGCATCCCTCTCGGCGGGCTAGTTTTCAAGGATCCAGTCGGCCTATCAGCTTCTTTCTTGATCCCCGTGCAAGTCTTGTGGATTATAACGGCCACCCCTGGCATGCCAGACATGGGTCTTGGCTTCGAGCGCGACATCAGACATTCTTCGCTGATCCCCTCAATTCGACCGTCTTCACGCTCGAGAGTATCTGTCATGCTTGTGCAAGACCTCTGGATCGCCTGGCTCTGCCTTGGATTCTTCGTGTTTCTATGTATGCCTGTGGTGACGGGGAGTCGGGACACGACTGTAACGAGCGGAAGAGCCATAACTGCGACACCGTGTTTCGTTCCCTGATCACCACGTTTGCTTGCCTCGTATGGGTCTTTCTCTTCGTTTTGTGGGAGATGATTGGCAAGAGGAGGTCGTTCTTCTTACGGAACTCGGCTCGAAACTCTGCCTCACCTGATGAGTCTGTGACATCAGGCGCAGTTGGTTCTTATTTTGGGCTATCATGATCGGTTTACTCGCTCCATTCCCCTTGATATATATCCCTGTGATCAACAGGGTGGTTTTTGAGCTAAAGCTCATCTTCAGAGAGTGGGATATCATATTAGGGGTGCCTGGTTCTTAAGCACATCTTCTTTGCTTGAAGGCTCATATCAAGAACCATATGAGTTGGGGAGACACGAATCTTGAGCAGAGCGCTTTGGACGAAGACCTTAGGATCAGTGAATTGACCAACGTTAGTATTCGACACAGCCTCGAAAAGGGGCCCATATCCCCCATCGTTCCCTTGGAAGACAAAGATTCAGGCGTTGAGGGGTGATGAGGTGCCAGATATTCGAATGTATCAGGATCGGTTGAGGATCGCTATCCGCGTATCACTGAATGGGTTGAAGAAACGAGGGACCAGCTGCCGTGGCATGGACTGGACGCGTCGCAGGCCAGGGACGTAAGACATGATGAACAGATAAGTAGTATGAAGACGAAGGAAAAGAAAAAAGAGCCTGAAACATTGTCTTGAAGTGTAATTTTCCCGCTCGGATTGCCCGAGTTGTCATGATGTGTCTAGCATGGTCCAATCGAAAGCGATCGGGGCCAAGGCATATGAGAATTATGGTCATAGATACGGGGACCTTTTGAAACAGCAATATGCCCGAACCTGGGAACATTCATCAAGATCTTCATAATTGAGACTTGATAGACCGCTAATTCGAGAAAGTCGGCAGGACTTCATAGAGAGTGAGGCTTCAAATGCCAATGAGGCATACACGCGGCAATATTTGAGATCACTGATGTCATTTAGAGCATTATTCAAGGCGACATAACACCTACACAGAGTTTATTAGAGATAAAACAGTATTTCCAAGTAAAAAGAAGCGTCAAGATGCCATGTCTATTCATATCGTTCAAGTAAAACATTGTCTCGCCCTGGACCAATTACCATCCTCCACTCTCATTCTTTGACGAACCATTTCGTTGAGAGCGAAGCTTCTTCCCCCCCCTTCCTCAAGTTCAAACAGTAGTATACCTTTCAGTTGACTGTGATAGTCGGTAATATGGCACGTCGGACAAGGTCGGGACTTTGGTGCCGTGTATAACGACAACAACCATGTCCGTGACGGGAGCCAGCCCCCTCCGTTGCTGAGACAGTTCGTCGTCCGCAAAAGTCGCACACATTCTCATCTCGGCTACCGGCACTAGAAGCTCTTATCGCCATCCAACCTGTGTATTTGTCTCTCGGCGGGAGGTCTGTGGACGGGTCTCAACACGCCATCGGCCTACGTAAATATGTAGATCAAGGGAGGGATTCTGGGTTCCAGATGGCATCACTTCTTTTCCAAGTAGGTGGTCCCCCTTGGTCCCCTTGGTGCCTTGCCTGTTCTTTTCTAGTTCTAGAGCCCTTCCCGGCCGCCGTGTTTCTTTCTTGGCAACTTTATCGAGAGGCTCTGCCGAGCTTTGACGCTGTACGGGATGCCTACACTTGATGTTAATGATCTTAATATTGTACTAGGAGCGCTAGGTATGTAATATTCTTTTCGAGCGACCACAGAGATGGGAAAAGCTGACGATGGGTTGAAGGCGCCTATCTTGTTCTCTACGGGCTCATTTCCGTCAAGATCAAATTAGTCTGGTATCTGGGCGTTGCACGTAAGTTCCTTAGTGCTCCCAACGACGACAAGACGGATGTTTATTGACCTTAAATGACCATAGTGCCGGCGGTGCTAATGGGCATCATTCTGGGGCCTATATCGGCAAGGTTCATAGACAGCTCACGATGGGGAGACGCGCAACAAGGCCAAACCCATGCCATCACATTGGTGAGTGTGAACCTCCTCGACGACTGCAGCAGTTAGCCAGACTAACGCCCGTCCAAGGGAGTTACCAGAGTCATGATTGGCCTCCAACTCGTCATTGCAGGATACCAGCTACCGGCCCGCTACTTTTGGGTGCGTTGGAAAGAAGTGGCCATATGCCTACTCCCCATCATGACCATGATGTGGCTCGCCACGACTCTCTGCGTGCTGGCAACCATTTCCAAATTGACTCTGCTTCCCGCCCTCGTCATCTCCGCCTGCGTCGCCTGCACCGACCCTGTGCTGTCGCAAGCCATTGCCAAGGGCCCGTTCGCTGACATGTTTGTGGCGCGCCCCCTGCGAGAAATCATTTCGTGCGAAGCCGGCGCCAACGACGGCTTTGGGTTTCCGTTCTTGATGATTGCGGTGTATATGATGCGCCACGCACATGATAGAAAGGAAGATGGCGATCTATCGTCGGACTATGAGATGCTGGGCTCACAGGAGGTCGGTCGTGTGGGAGGCGGCGTTGGCGTCGCCCTCAGGGAATGGTTCCTCGAGACTTGGCTGTACATGATAATCCTCTCGGTTTGCTATGGCGCACTTGTTGGGTTTGCAGCGTGCAAGACTATCCGATTCTGCTTGAACAGGTAAGTTGTTCTCCTGTCTTGACCATGCCAATCTGACCTCTTCTGCAGGAAATGGATCGACAACGAATCATATCTCCTCCTGCCCTCGGCCGTGGGCATGTTCCTCGTGGGAACTTGTGGCGCGATCGGTACCGATGACTCCCTGGCCTCCTTTGTAGCAGGCTGCGCACTCAACTGGGATGGCCACTATCTCAAGGAATCAGAGCGTAGAAATGACGAGGTCAATTCGAGCTTCACCATGCTTCTCAACTTTGGGGGCTTCTTTTACATCGGGACCATAATACCTTGGCGCGAGTTCCATGACCCCAATGGGACAGGCATCACGATTGGCCGCCTGCTTCTGTTGGGGTTCATGGTCCTCGTCTTCCGTCGGATACCGGCTGTCCTGGCGGCCTACAAACTCATGAGGCCCGTCTGCGCCAACTACAAAGAGGCGCTCTTCATGGGTTACTTTGGCCCTATCGGGGCCGGCGCTGTATTTTATGTCGAGTACGCAAAGCGTCTGTTCCCGAAACTGGGCGATGGAGATGCCGAGGAGACACACTTGGTGGAAATAATAAGTCCCATAGTGTACTGGCTCGTGTTCTTCTCCATCGTGGTCCACGGTGTGTCCATTCCCGCGCTGGACCTGATCTACAGGTATCTCAAGGTCAAGCCCATCCACGACGACGCCATTGAGATGTACCGATCATCTGTCCGCGAGGCGTTGCCAGCCAATGCCATGATGAGTGCGGGCGACAGTTTCATCGCTTATAATCGATTCAGCCGCCCAAATTTGCGGGCGGAGCTACCAAACGTTGAGAGGGGTCAGCAGGTGAGCAGCTCATCAACTGAGGAGTCGGAGACGTCGGAGCAGATTGAACTCCAGGAAAAGAGGCAGCGAAGGAGAGCAGCAATAAGACCAGGTATGAACTGACTGGTCAGTATGGGGGTAACAGTCCCGGGTGAGGTGTTTTGAGATGGATGATTTGAGGCCGGCGGGCCCAAGACGCATGCAATATTGTATCATTAGCGTTGTTAGATCTCCTATTCCGCATATCTGTCATGACCAGTTCGAATAAGATCCGTTCAGATCGAAATTCTGAAAGTTCTCTGCGTCTTTTACCTCGTACTTTATAACTAGATATCTCTTGGTCATCAATAATAGAGTTGAAGTCAAGTAAATATTTCCCGCCCGTTAACAGTCGCTCAATTGTAGCAAAAAAACTTGAGATGTCTCTGACTTCATCTGACATGTCTATTTTGAGTTGAGAATCAGTTTCAACCTTTCCTTGTATCATTGGCGGGTGATCTAGCTATGTTGTTAACTTACTGGCTTACCTATCTAGACTGAAGTGGGATGGATCATCAAAGTGACCGGCTCTCGGACTTGTGAAATATGCTTACTCCTTCAAAACATAGCTACATAGTACGTGAATGACGTAGATGACCAATCTAGGTCGGAAACTTAAAGGTTTGGCCAGTCATAATCTGGCCTTACGTTTGATCATTGTTACTGTAACATGCATAACATATAAGAGTGACTTACGCATTCGGTACTGCATGGAAGCCACTAACTAGAAGGCGCAGATCTTGAAGGGAGAATCTCATCCATATATGACGCTTACCTCCTCCCATTCTGTTGAATCTACAAGACATCGCATGAGGTTTTGTTTGGATGTTCGGCTCCTCTACAGCGGCTCTATTCCAATCCCCAATCTCTCAGTTGCTCTGTTCGACCACCGACGAATCTACCATGGCACTATCAGAGGGTAAACCAAGGCGAGAGATGAAAGTCCTCTCCTTGGGTCTCTTCCGGACTGGCAGCGCATCCATGTGCGAGGCTCTAACCATTCTCGGCTACAAAGACGTCTACCACTGCAGCAAAGCCATCGACTCCAAGGAGGACTGGGCCATTATGGACAGAGCCGCCGACGCCACCTTTCCTAACCTCCCAACTTATACTGACAAGCCCTTCACCCGCGAGCAGTGGGATGGGATATTCGGGAACTGCGAGGCCGTCACCGATGTTGCCTCTGTGTTCGCGCCGCAGTTGATCGAGACCTATCCAGACGCCAAGGTGGTCATGACGATTCGGGATTTTGACAAATGGTACAAGAGCGTGGATGAAGGCCTCTTCAGAAATCTCTGGGGTCCCGTGGCCGAGTTCTCCATCTCCCTGGTCGAGCGTGTTGTGGGATCCGTCGCTGGCGTAGCCGTGAGGAAGATGATGCTCGGCTTTTTCAAGGCAAACAATGTGGAAGAATGTCGCGCCAACGCCCGCGCGGCATACGACCGACACCACAAGCTCGTTCATGAAATGGTTCCATCTCAACAACTTCTCGAGTATCGCATGGGTGAGGGGTGGGAGCCTTTGTGTGAGTTCCTCGGCAGACCGGTGCCGGAGGTTGAGTTTCCTTGGCTCAACGAGGCTGCTGAGTTGCGAAAGATAGCCACGGCGAAGATTCTCAGGAACATTGCGGATGCGGTCAAGATTATAACGCCTTGGATCAGTGGTGCACTCGTGATAGGGGTCGGGTCTTGGGTGCTGACGAGGAATAATGGCTCTATGTGAAGCTGGTGTAAGAGGGATTTTGGAGGAGAAGCAATAGCCAACCCCATGCTTCCCTTGTAAGGTCTATAGAATGGTTAGAATGACAGAGCCAACTTCGAGTCTCACATGATTGCAATTAGTGTAGCAATAGGAGGCATATCATTCGTCTACGTAAACGGAAGACGCAATCAACGAATAATTGAACATTCCTTTGTCCAATTGCAACTTTCATCGCATTGGCCATGAGCCTGGGCGAGCCGGTTCTTTAAGGTTCCATACCAGCTTGTCTTCAGATATCCCATGATCAGACTTAACACGTACCGGTGCCTCAGTGAGTGCATAATTTGTTTGGAACTCGGAATGCCAACTTTTAGATACCCTATAGCCAATGATGACCCAAACCTCGGACCACGAACTTGTGGTGTTTCATGGATTTCCGACCAGAACTACCCCAACGCTGCCATGTTTAGCACTATTCCTACCCGAGTAATCTCAATACGGTACGAGTCTCTTCCCCATGGGGGCCCCTCTTCCCCGGAGTAGCATCACATGAAGCTCAGCTGCAAGCAGCCGAGTTTCACGGGACAACGGAAGGCGTCAACACCAACACCAGCATTGCAGACAGGGATCGAGGATCATTATCTGTCTTCTCTGGTGAGGGTACATGTACCAACGCACATGTCAGTCTGTCTTCAAGGGCGACAAGAGGAGCAATGACCGTTTAACATGGCTCGAACGTACGATGCCTCTGAGCTGATTCGTACGTACGTGCGTTCATTCCGTTGCGCCGACTAAATGCCACGGCGCGACGGCCAAGTCTCGATAATGTACGAGTGGTTTTTAGTCCTCGGGACCAGGGAGCTTGATGATGAGGAAAGAAGACGAGAAAAACCGCTTTCCCTTCGTCCTTGGGTGGAATCCGAACTGCATGATGATTTCAGGATGTTCCCTAGTGCGCTGAAAGACGTGCGTTGCGTGAGAGTGCGACCGTGGTAAGCCGGCAACTGCTTCTATGGTGAGTTGGTATGCATGTATTTCTCCATCGTAACGACGACTTTCGTCAGGAAAATGACGATGTAGAACCATCAAGGTCCCTATGAAAGACGAGACTCGCAATCATGGGAATCTGCATATAAAGGCCGCCTCTGGCTTCCGGCTTTGTGCCAAAAGCTGCTGAACTTTTCCCATTCTTCTCTGGGGGGAGATCGGTTACAGTGGATCCCGACCTGACGTCTGCGCTCCGTTCAGGGGAAAGTCCACTAAACTCGGATCAATGCCCCTGACAAGTACCACGCCGGGCCTGATGCCCACGGAAGACCAACACCGAGCAGCCCCGCCAGACTGCCGCAATCCTCCGGGACGACATTGATCTCTTGCATTAGGTATTATCAATTCTAATGGTACGTTAGATAGGTATATCATGAAGCTTGTGAGGATGGAAGAGCTCATTTGCATTAGAGTTCACACGTGAAGTGAGGCAATTTGCCATTCATGTGAGCTGCCCGGCTGCCTCAGTGTTAAGACGAGCGAGCTTTATGACGTACCAGCAACAGAGGAGGTCCTGCCCGGGAGGAGTGGACGGCTTGTTCTTGCATATGGGAAGGAATGATCCGATATTCACATTTTCCCACTCACTCTTGCCAGGGAAGGCACGTTTCAAAATACCATCTTTGAAAGGGCGGCAAGCGCAATGCATACCCGGTTGCGGGCGTGAAAGGCAACACCCAGTATCCCGAGAGGAGCTTCCTGCCGTTAGACCCCGGCCCGGGTGCAGAGTTGAATCCCCACATGCAAAGTACCTGTCACTGACGGATTCTGGTGTTTGGCATGGATAGGGCCTTAAGACCTTCACCAACGACTTCCGAGTCGTCTCACCTTTACGCAACACCGCCTGCAAACACGAGACAATATCGGAACTACTGGAAGTGGCTATTCCCGTCGGATCTCGACTTCCCTTAGCAAGCCCGGCAGTCGACACACCGTCACCGGGAAAAGGCTCTCGCTACACGTTGTCGAGCTCTAGCTAGTGCTTCAGTGGATCAGCCAGAGCTCGGCCATTGGAGCGGTTAAAGTCGATGGGTAAATTCCATGTTGCACGAGATCTGAAAGAGAAGCAAGAAGCCGCTAGCTATCCAGTCTTCGTTGAAGCAATTGAAGCGCTCCCGTCAGAAGACTCCGTCTTGCCCGCCCTGCCCGTCACCGAGCTCAAATGGCCTCCGCCGACCTCCGCTGCGAAATAGTGTGGCTTGCGGCGGGGATGACAGAACGGGCGGCTCTTCAACAACGGAGTTGATGGATGGTGGAGCTCTTGTGTTGGCATTTGCAAAGCTATCAGCTTCAGAGAGCTCCCGTCATTGGCTCGAGCTTCCTTGGCTTGCAACCAGGGCACCACCAGGGCACCACCAAGGAACCCCTCTTCCTCCATCGCGGGGTCTTGGTCGGTGTGTTGACGTTGATGCGTCGTGCATCTGTCGTGGCGTGTGTGGGGTGTGTGATTTGCTCACACACGTTGTGCGGGAGGGCCGCATCGCATCATGGATGGCTGAATGAATGAATACCAATGCAGCAGAGGCTTCATTATCAGCTCACTCCTCTCATGCTTCCATCAGCAGATTTGTTCGGCCGGATGGGATCTGATACTTGACTCCTGGTTGATATTCGAGCCCCGCCATCCCACGCATCCATATAAGAAGCGCAGGAAATCGATACTTGCCGGGCACCTGACGATACGAATAGTCTCACCACATCCACAGCTCCCGTCAAGATAAACGCCCCCCGTCTTCTCATCAACTCGACTAGCTGGCCATACCCACCAAGACCGGGATAGAAAACCTCGCCAGGTCCCCTTCTCAAGCTCGCGACCTCTACTTCGTTTACCTTTGTCTCCAATCTCACCACTTCACCTAACAGCAATCATGTCTAGCGTATGTCTGCCCTAGATGTGTCAATCGCATGCCGGTACTTCTTTCGACGCCATTGCGCATCTGCTAACCAAACAATTCTCTGCAGAACCTGTCCTTCGTTCTCAACAAGCCCGGCGACGTCTCCTTCGAGGAGCGCCCCAAGCCCACCCTCAAGAGCCCCCACGATGTCATCGTCGCCGTCAATTACACCGGAATCTGTGGTTCCGATGTGCACTACTGGGTCCATGGTGCCATTGGCAAGTTTGTCGTTGAAAACCCCATGGTCCTCGGCCACGAGTCGGCCGGCACCATCGTCGAGGTCGGTGAAGGTGTCACCAACCTGAAGGCTGGCGATCGCGTTGCTCTGGAGCCCGGCTATCCCTGCCGACGATGCACCAACTGCACTGCTGGCAAGTACAACCTGTGCCCCGACATGGTCTTTGCCGCCACTCCTCCCTACGACGGTACCCTGGCTGGATTCTGGGCTGCGCCTTCGGATTTCTGTTTCAAGCTGCCCGAGAATGTATCGCTACAAGAGGGTGCTCTTATTGAGCCTTTGGCCGTTGCCGTCCACATTGTCAAGCAGGCCAACGTGAAGCCCGGCAACTCGGTCGTTGTCATGGGTGCCGGCCCGGTCGGTCTTCTTTGCGCCGCCGTGGCCAAGGCCTACGGTGCTACCAAGATTGTCAGCGTCGACATTGTCCAGTCCAAGCTTGATTTTGCCAAGGAGTTCAGCTCGACACACATTTACGCGTCGCAGCGCATCTCCCCCGAGGAGAACGCCAAGAACATTCTTGAGCTTGCTGAGATTCCCGATGGTGCCGATGTTGTCATTGATGCCAGCGGTGCTGAGCCTTCTATCCAGTGCAGCATCCACACGGTCAAGGTCGGCGGTTCATACGTCCAAGGCGGTATGGGCAAGTCAGACATTACCTTCCCCATCATGGCCATGTGCATCAAGGAGATGACTATGAGCGGTTCTTTCCGATACGGCCCAGGAGACTACCCTCTGGCTATTGAGCTGGTGGCCAGCGGCAAGGTGGACGTCAAGAAGCTCGTGACTGGCATTGTCAAGTTTGAGGAAGCGGAGGAGGCATTCAAGCAGGTCAAGGGGGGCGAGGCGATCAAGGTTTTGATTGCCGGCCCCAATGAGAAGCTGTAAGAACAAGAAGACAATGAGAAGGACGAATACCGAAGGTCCGGCTTACACCAAGACGGACTAACAGTGACACCGATAGCAACACCCATCGGCGATAGTTGACAGTTGGAACGAGAAGTGCTTGATGTGGGGGAATAGAAAAGAAGCTGAAGGCGCCAGACGAAAACGGAAGCTGAGTGGCAGGGTAACTTTAAGGCTGGAAAGGGTGCTAAAAAAAGAGGAAAGGGTCAACGGAGTCTTGATTGGGACAAAGGGAAGGGAAACATTAAGCGGGAGTCGAGGGAGCTTGATGTCAGACATGGGTTGGTGGCCTAGACCTGAGCAGAGCTGATGGTGGCGATGACAAGTTACGGCCACTGTCACAATCAACAAGACCACGTTCGTTTTCGGGCAACAAGGCAAATATTTGGTCTCGAAGGTCTCATGGGCTATAGAACGATTACGGATTAATGAAATGAGAATTATTATCAATCATGTTGACGAAGAACATTGCTATAATCATAACGGTGTTTGGGTATGACACACGCCGGTGCGCTGTACGCCGCACATACATGAAGCACCCCTGCACATGGCAGCCATACGAAGAACAAAGGATTCGACATGCAGGCACATGGGCAAGCTGGGCTTGATCTGGACTCCTGTTTTTCCTGTTTGACCACGAGTTTCCAAAAGCCACCGGGCGATAAGGCTAGAACACCATTGGCCGTGACTCCGGCAAGGGCGCAGGGGCAGTCACGTTTGAACGGGCTTCAAGTAGCGAGACGGGGCGGCCTGAAATCAATTTACGGAGCCATGCAAGATGCAAGCCACGGGGCGGATTCCGCTGCTTAGCTGAAAACATTCCGCTTTCCCACCCCCCGGCACAGCCCTGATGATCCCTGCTTCTGGCCAATGGGCACGCAGCCGAAACAGTTTGATTCCATTGGGAGATATGCAAGAAGCATTTCAATCAAAAAACGACCCCAGAAGTCAAATGAGAAGGCACAGGGAAAAAAAAATGCCTTGCTGGGCGGGGACTAACTGGATTTCGGATGTGTTGGCCGCAAATGTGGGAAGCTTGGCTGACGTCCGGAACGAGCCTATTCAGACCATGATGGGAAGGGGGAGGGAATGTGTGATTCCTTTGTTGGTTCACCGGCTGAGAAGTGAGGTTTGTCTCCTCGTGGCTGGAAGGGGGATGAATGGATGGACACAGAGAGGAGGAGGAGGAGGAGTGTTTGGAATGGAGGGGCTGTTCGGGTACGGGTCGAGAGATGAGAAGCTGAGACGCTTTTGAGTTTGGAAGCCGAAGAGGGACATTTCACGAATGGGTACTCGAGTACGGGAGTAGTGAATGGTGTGTTTCCTTCTTGTTCAACTGCGCCGCTGGACGCCACGGGGACACTATCGGATGTGAGTCTCAGGTTTGGGGTCTCGTCCTTCCTGCCTCCCTTGCTTCTCTAGGAGCAGAGTGTTGCCTTTCCTTGCTACGTAGCACGAGAGGCAGCCCTTTTTTCGTTCCCGTCAGCCAACAAGTGTTCAACGAACGGCTTCTAGACCGTAATCTCGCAAGTTTCCTCTCGTGTGAAAGGCGCAACACGCCCTGAGGACACACTCTCTGATATTGGAACCAATCCCCACTGGAGCATTTCTGTGTCAATGAGAAGAGCCCACGACGGTGCGGCTGAAGGACGCTAATGCGATAGCGTCGGGCTGGGGGGGCGCCTTTTCCCCAAGGGGTCTCTGGAAATCTGCCTTGGCGGCCATCTTGCTGCATGTTTTTCCCTAGCCCCCCTCTCCCCCCGGGGGCGGGAGCCTGCAGCTTGCAGTTTCGCGTTGGGCTGAAGGGCATGGGCGAGATTAGGTGGCTGTTGGGTTGATCGGGAATCGGAAGTGCAAGTGGGCGGCGTTGGGGGGGGATTCGTTCTTGTACATAAGGGTCTGGCCTTGGCCCGTTTCTTGAGGCTCAAGTTTTTAAAAGAGTGAACTTGGATTTGTGACAAGGAGTTTTTCGAGTGTTGCTTAGCTGAGTGTTTGCGTTGTCTGTGACTTACACCATAACGAACCGAACAACAGGGACAACTTCACACGGGCAGGAGAAACACAACCAACAAGACTCACCGGCGCAATGGATCAGTCTCACGAGAAGCAGACGGGCAGTCATGTCCTCCAATCGCCCACTTGGGTTTTTGTCTGCCGCATCTTCCAGTCGTTGCTGTCCAAGATCATCCTCGCCATGGCCGCTGTGCTGATGCACGACGCCTATCTCGACGAGGAAGGCCTTGCTCTCGCCATTGTATGTTCTCTCCCCCTTTCCATCTTCTTTCCTCGCTTGGTCTAACACTTATATCCCTCCAGTCACTCATCACCATCGTCGCCGTCTGGTACATTATCCTCACCGAGAAGATCGCCTCGTGGCGCGGCGCCTACAACATCATCGCCGTCATTGTCATCGACTCGCTGCTCGTCGTCCTCTGGCTGGCCACCTGGGCGGCCATGGCTGCTAAGCGCGCCGCCTACACGGTCCCCGTGACCGTGAACGGGTGCACAAACGACGGTAGCACGATTGACAGCGAGACTTGCTACCGCCGCCGTGCGGAGGAGCAGATGATGAAGCGCGATGTCATTCTGTTCAAGAGTGGCCTTGCCATGACTGCTGCCATTGCTGGTCTCGGTGCTCTGGTGTGGTGAGTTGTCAAGTTTGTTCGTGTGGGGGTGGGATCAAGTAGCTAACAGACTCAGGTGCCTCTTCATCGCCTGTCTCGTCCATGATATCCTGGGCTTCCTCAAGGGTCGCAAGGAGGGCCGCTTTGGCGCCTCACCGTCCACCAACAGCCCTAACAACAACTACCAGCTGGAGAACAAGATTGCCGAGACGCAGCCCATGTCGCCTCAGACTTACCCCAGCCAGACCCAGCCTCAGCCCGTGCCTTTCCAGGATGCCCAGGGCCAGCAGTTCCAACAGCATCAGGCTCCTCCCGCTCAGTACCCTCCCCAAGGCCAGGTTCCTTACCAACAGCCTCAAAGCCCTGCTCCCAACCCTTACCAGGGACAGCAACAGCAAGGTTATCAGCAGTACCCTCCCCAGCAGTACCAGCAGCCCATTCAGCCCCAGATGACGGGACAGAGCCAGCCTGCATCCACGGCGTATAGCAACGAGCTTGAAGGCCATCAGTACCCTCCTTCGACGGTGTCGCCACCTCCTCAGCAGTATCAGCAGCACACTCACACCCACACCCAGACAGTGTACAGCAACGAGTTGGATGCCAACCAGTACCCCCCTTCAGCTGTGTCGCCGCCTCCTCAGCAGTACCAGAACTACCCCCCTCCTCAACACTAAATTGATGGGGGAAGATGGAAAGTTGAGTTTAGCACATAGAGATGAAGGCGCAATCTTTGGACGGCGTGAGGGAGTCTTTGGGGTGGCTTAATGTTGGCATCTGGGATCTACTTAAAACATTGTCTTTGAATGTTCATTCTGCGGTCATGGAGTTTGTTTGATAGCAATTGCCCTTTGTAATTGACGCTCTTTCCGGTTCCCTATTGTCCGCGTGAGCATGAGCACTGTTCTGAAGAGTTGCGTATGAGTGATCAACTTGTGTAAGTCGTTGGTGACAGTGAGCTTGATGATGTGTGAAGAATAGATGGACATATTTTGTCGCTTGACAGGTGTGTTAAATGTTGTATAGTTGTTCAGAATACAAATCAAGACGTCAAGTTGAACGACCTTATGAACATGAGTTAATTCTGAGCAAGTTGACAGTTGACACTTGTAAGAGAGCGTAATCACTTGTAGATTGAATCCACAAAAGGAAGGCGGTCAGCTGTTTCTGCCGCCCCAGCCCATGGCCTCATACTCGTGCAACACTCACCCAAGCTCCTCATCCGACAGCTGCAGCGGCGCGCAAACAACCCCCCCTCCTCCTACGGTTCTCTTTCCGTCCCAATCGCTGAGAGTACGAGACGAACTCGACGGTCGAACTCATATACCACCCAACGAGGAGCTATTCTCCCGCAATTCCCGCGGGATCCTTGGGAAAAAAAGCAAGCCAATCCACATGGCCGCCATGGCTCCCGCCGAGGGGAAGAAGCTCGGAGTGCCGTCACGGAATCCTCTACCGCTTTCGGCTTCACAGGAAGCTCAAGTGAGGGACATTTACTATCAAAGAGTACGGCAGCTGTGCGCCGATGAGATCAAGGGTGAGTCCCGTCTTTGCTCTCCGCTCCGGAGTCGGATAATCAGACCACACGCAACCCCGACAATTGATCCCCCTCCTCAAGCACAATCCCTTTATCGACAACCTAGCTAACAGCCAGCCCCTCCAGCCTTTGCAGAATGCGCCCTCGGCCGAACCTTTACCGTCTCGTTTGCGTGCCGCACCGAGCACCGCACCATGAACAACTGCATGAAGCTGCACGCCACGCAGGACGAGCAGGACGCGGCGCGCGAGGAGTGGTTCGCCCTGCGGCTGGAGCGGCAGCGCGAGCGCGAGCGCAAGGCCAGGATGGCGGCGGCGCAGGAGGAGTTTATGCGCGAGTGGTGGGGGTTGCCCGAGCACGTGAGGCTGTCGCGGCAGAAGGAGATGGAGAAGAGGGGGGAGAGGATACCTACGGTGAAGGATAGGCTGGTGGAAGGGGAGAGGAGGTGATGATGACGATGATGATGATGCTACGCTGAAAGAAAGAAAGAGGGAGAGAGGAAAAGGGGGTATACTGGGAAATGGGTGTTGACTGCATCTGAGGCGTTTATTGGGGAAATATTGGCCATGTAAAACGCCGCTCTGAGAATGAGAGGGGGGCGAACTGTACAGTGATATACATTGACAAGACCTTGTACGAATATTCAAAGAGAGAAGAGGGAATGAGCAAGTAAAGAAGCGATTTCTATTGAGGGCATGCAGGCGGTTATGCTTGGTTTGTGAGTGGTCTGGTGAAGATGTGGTGGGATGGGGATGGAATGAGAAGATGCTGGGGGCATGTATGAGAGAAGGATCATCTGTGACATGTGGATGAAATGGTTTCTGTCTACTCTGCAGGCAGACTACGAATATTCGTATGGAAGGGCGGTTGTTGGATTCCATGTTCCATGCATGGATGAAGTGTGTCGTTGGCTGCTTACATCGATCGGCGCCCCTCGACCAGTGAGGGCACCTCACGCAAACACTTCACACAAAGACCACCCGTGGCCATGATACAATGAGTCAAGTGCAAAACTTGGCTCTTTCACGATAAGTTTGAAAGCTGCCCTTCCCACTAAGAGACCTCGGTCTGGTTCACGCAACCGCGCGGGCAGGGGGGGGCTAGGTTTCTCGACCTCCGATGACCTGCATACGACCGCTTACTTTAGGCAGTAAAGTAGATAACGGGTAAGAGGCGCCAAAGTATCTGTGACAGGCGCGGGGAGGGAGGGGAGGGTGTCAAACGAGTGGTCGCTTCGTCGGCGGCCTGAACGGGTTACCCGCCCAAGGTGAAGATGCAAAAGTGGTGTGGCCGGTTAGGGATGCTGTCCCTACGTACATATGGCGTCTTGGGGGGTAACAGTGTGAGAGAGGTCACGAGCTTGTCTAAGTGGGCGCTGTTCTTCATGCCTCTTCCATCTCAAGGAGTTGATACTTGTATGTGAGAGAAAGAGAATGCGGGAATACCAAGGCAAGTCAGTGTTTGAGCAGTCGGCGGCTGGTATGATTGACGGTGGGGGAAGTGAAAAAGATTGTGACGCAGATTTCGCCCTATGGCATGCCCTTGTCCGTGTGACAATGTACGATGCCGAACCTGGGTTGAACAAGGGTTCTATTTGCTCGGTAGTTGGTCGCTTAGAGAATGGTTTCCTAAGCAAAGCGATCGAGTCAAGTAAGCAAGCAGGCAGAAAAGTCACACCACGCCCATGCCCATCTGAGATGGTCCAGGATCATGGGCTGTTGTTGCTGCAGGGTTCGACTGCCCGTTCCGTTCCGTGTTTGTGTTTGGTATCTTTTGCTTTACTTGCAGCCAACAATTGAGTATAATGTTGGGTTGGTAGGAGTTCTCTTGCTTTGGATGATATGTGCTCTATACTGACCGTGTCTCATCTACTCTGTATCCTGTATACTCATCCATCTCTGAGTGTTTACATGTCAGATACTCAACTACTTGTGCGTGCCATATGTAAGAAACCGGATACTCCTCCACACAATCACACCGACTCAATCACTTCCATCCCCAACCTCTTTCACTCTCTACTGTACCATCATTACCACGCTCAACCACTTCCCCCCTCCCCAATCCAACCAATCACCCCTCCCATCCTCCTCCCCGCCCACCCCGGGCGCTTAACCAGACGGGGTCCTGCAGTGTGATGCCCTCTCCCATTGGCTCCCCCCCTCCACACCGCATCCCTGCACGCACTCTCCCACCTGTTGCTATTTCCATCCCGCGCCCCCGCTTTCGAGTCCAGAGTGTCCAACCCGAATGGCTGCGTGCCTCGATGTGCCTGCGCCTGTTCACACTGCATGCCCTGCGAGCGCTTAAACGGACCCGATGGGCTTTTCCTTTCCCTCTCTGCGTCTCTGTCTCGCTCGAACACATGCACATGCCCGTTAGCTTGGGCGGTGGGAAGGGAGAAAATAGACATATAATGTTTGCATCCCATGGGAGGGGTGGCTGGCCTGGTTCCCGGGTGGTTCCTGTTTCTTGTTGCTCCGCGTCTTTTCCTATTGCTGTTTCTTGTTGGTAACTTCAATATACCCTCAGATACATTGCGTCGCCTTTCAACCAACCAACCATGAATAATAGGTAGCAGAGCTGAACCTCGCCGTCGTCTGTTTTGTTGCATTTCCTCACTCAAAGTTCTTTGTTTGCTCTTCGATACCCCCTTCAATCGCACCATCTTGATTGATTCTCTCGCCTTGTAGCCAGCGGCTTCGAGGACTCTCCTCTTCTTCCCTGTTTGGAACAGCAATTGCACATCTCGACAATGTCGACTCCAACCCCAGGCGGCTTTTCTCTCTTCCCTAGTCCAAACTCCTCCAAACCTCCTCCCATCCTTCGCAACGGAACCCCAAAGCCTCGCCGCTCCGAATCCATGTCTCGCAACGCAGACACCATCATCGCCTCGCCCGAGTCATCTGAGCCTGCATTTCCGTTTCCGACATCTTCCTCCCGCAACAATCCCAACCACAACCACAACCATAGTAATAATTCCAATGAGCGTGAGACTCCTCAGGCTCAGGCTCATGCCTTTTCACCCGTCGAGTTCGCCCCTCCTCCCGCCGCAGCTACTTCTTCGAGACAACCTCAGCACCACAACGTCCAGCAGCCGCGTCCCGCCGGTGATGTTCCTGGCCGCACGGAGACGGCATTTTCCCAGGCAAATACGCTTGTGCGGAGCCCAAGTGGCCTGTCCCGAAGCTCAATAGCCAAGCTTCCTCTAAACGACGAACCCCCCGCCTTTGAGCAGCCCGTGCGGTCCATCTTCCCGACTTACAACCCGGATCTTCCCCTCAACCAGCAGGAGTATGCTCCCACGCAGATGAGCCCAACTCACATCCCGCGGGCTGTCATTAGCCGGCAAACGTATCACGAAAACAATGGCCCTCAGAGCCCGCCATTCTTGAGCCCAGTACGCAGCCCCTTACGGAGCCCAATGAGCATCAACCAAGGCACTGGACAATGGCCTAGAGTAGTCAACGAGACACCCGTTATTCCCACGACAAGCACCAACGACGAACTCAAGGGCCTCTGGAAAGTTGTCAACGGGTGGCAGGCTTCGCCGTCCGAGGGTCGCGTGTACTGCATGAAGTTGACCCAGGAGAAAGATGCCCCTGTATACACCTTCTCATCAGCATCCCAGCCATTTTACAACTTGCGCTTGGATCCCACGTCGGCGTCGGCTTATGTAACTCTCACCAGACATGATCCTGCAAAGGTGTACAAGGTACCCAGTCCTTCAGCATCAGCGACAAGCATCATCAGCGACATTGTCCACGGCAACAAGGATAGCAGCTCCAGCGTTGCCAGCAGCGTCAACACTGACGGCAAACACTGGCACGAGGCTCTCAGGACAGTTCTTGAGGAGGAGTCTCGCAAACACCCACCCAACGATGGCCTCGTTTCCCTGCTCATGCCCTCGGCTGCGGCCAAGGCGGCTGTTGAAAGAGCTCACGATATGCAAGCCGTGATGATGGCCGAGCGCGAGTGTGCACGTCTCGTCTGGGACGAGGATAGCGCCCAGCACTTCCTAGTACATCCGGCTCTTGCGACACCATTCTGCGTCACAATTGAGCGCTCACCTTCATGGTCGCGCGTCGAGTACACGCTAGAGCACAACGAGTCACCGAAGCATATTGCAAAGCTCACGCGTGATGGCACGGGCAGCGGCTGGCTTGAGATTGACACAGGCATCGCCTCCAAGATTGAGTCGTACTACATCGTCGACGTGGCTGTGACCGCGCTGATGCTCGTGGCGGCCGGAGACGAGAAGAACATGCCAGCTGTAGCTGACCTCTTCGAGCCCCCGCCCCCGGTGCTGCTGTCGGACAGGGACGAGAGACGGCTTAGCAAACAGAGCAAGCGTGAGGAGAAGAAGCGTCGTAAGATGGAGACGTTCGAGATTGACATTGAGAGTCAAAACGACAGCTTGGGCAAAACCAAGAAGAAAACAAAGGACTCGGATGATAAGCTTCCATTCTTGATCCGAGTCATTGTCAAGCTGGCCAAGGGCGTATTCAAGCTCATCATCTGGGTGCTGACCATTGCCTTCAAATGCGTGTTGGGTGTGGGCAAGCTGTTTTATAAGTGTGTTGGGTCAAAGTACTAATGGCGAGGAGTTAGTGAGAGCAAGAGCACAAACAGTAGCATATTCCTTCTCTTGCACAGGGTAAATAGCAAGCAAGTCGGTCGTTTGACTGCATCTTGTAAAACCATAAATCAGGCGTTTTGGAGGGATATCGATTAGGCCATATTTTCCTAGGTATTGGGACATTGCAATGAGAATACGAGACAAACAATGACATGCATCATTAAAAACCGAAAACAAACGCCTTTTCCAGTGTCTACCGCTTTCGTGTCCGCACCGTGATTTTCTTCCCGTTCCGCGAGTATCCTCCTGAAGTCGCCGTCTTGGCCATCTTTGCGCGCTGAACTTCGAGTTCGCTCTCGACATCGGTAAGCGCCTTGAGCTTTTTGCGCGCATTCTCAAGCTGCTTGCGTAAGCGACGAACAGAGTCGGCGCGTTCTGTTTGTGCCTCGTCATCGGGAGATTTCTCGTCTTGCCGACCGTCGGCCTCGTCTTGGTCCTGTATTGCCTCTTGTTGTTCGTCCGCGTCGTCGAGGAACACAATCTTTCGCGGCGCTTTGGGTTTTGAAGGCATGGAAGAAAAGTCAAACTCGCTATCGTCATCCTCATCGTCCTCGTCCTTTTCCACGTCGTCTTCCGCGTCCAGTTTATTGAAGCCTCGGGTGAGAACAATCTGTTCCTCCAGCTTGGCAACCTCCTTCGTAGCTACTTGTCGCATCGTTCTCACGTATCCGATATCTTGAGTCTTGAGAAGTCGTACGGTATCCACATCCATGGCCTTGTTTCCACGATCTCCTTGTGCAGTGCCGTTCCAGCGCTTGCCGGCCATGAGAGTAGAGGAGGATGGCCCCTTGCGGGACAGCATGCCAAAGTAGAATTCATCTTCGTTACGATCGGCGGCCTTATCTTGAAGAGCCTTGAGCTTCTTCTTTTTCTTGTTGAAATCTTGGGCTCGGAGGGTGTAATCCTTCGTGAGGGTCAGTATGTGCCAATTTGCTTGAATGGCGGGGTTGGTGATCGAACCTTGTGCTTTTCGAGAAGGCCAAGACGACGACGCTCGTGAGGTTGAGCTCGTTCCCTATGAGGGCGCCGAGCGACGGCGTTTCGCAAGGATGACATGACGAATAGATGAGGGTTGACTTGGAGGTTGCGTATGAGGATGCTCCGTAAGGTAGGCAATTGATTTTTGACGAGCTTTGCCTGGCTCAAAGTCGAGAGTGGCAGAATTTTGGGAAATTTTTGGCGGTGAGGCAGAGTGGATGTGGCTGAAGGATGAGAAGTGTGGCGCAGTACGCGGCTCCACCTCTAAGTTAACCACTACGCTTTTAGCGCAGGGGCAGGAAATAAAGCCTTACAGGGATAAAGAGCCAAGTGAAGCCAAGTCTGGAGGTAGAGAAACCTGGACAATGGAAGGTTGGAAGGGTTGAAGTGTCGTCAAGGAAGTCATGCTCCAGAAATACGGATACCGTCCACAGGTCTAATTATAGACACGTTTAATGGTGTAATACGGAGTACGGCGTACGGGGTACAGAGTTCAGTAAGGCGTGATCCCGATCGATGGATCACGGATCAAGAAACACTATTTATTGATCCATCCAAGGACTCTCTTCTGCATCTTCCCTTGAAGATGACTTTTCGGGTTGCATGTTGGTTGGAATAATAGCCATCTGCTATGAAACGCCCAAGCACATGCTTCCGCGGGTTACAGATATACTATCCACGATACGCCATGCTCCTGCGAGAAACCATTGGCTCATGTGTCTCGGTAGCAAGTGCATTTACACGTCAATCAAAACATCAAAGCATTCCAGAGAAAAAGAAACCGCAAATACTGCCTTGATCCAGTTTTCCCCTGCGTCGGTATGCCAACTCAGGCTCCCTTCCCACCGTTGGACCGTCTATCCCTTCCCCCCTCACGTTATAATTATGCTACTTGCTCCACGTCCCAGCGAAAAGCTGTACGCGTACGCGCGGCATAACCCCTTCGGAGGTGGGTAATACGAGGCGCCGGAGCCAACAGGGACGCTGTCCGACTCAGGAGACGCTCATCTCGCTCCCCTTGTGCCTGTTCATCATCCCTGAAACTGGAACTTGGTCGACGGCAACCCCTACGGTACGTAAGTCAGGCGGTTCTCAGGCGAGTAGCATTACGAGTACAAGACAAAGACAAGTCCACTGTCTTTCCTCCTCGCGCCCCGTGTTTCCACCTCCCGGGTCGTCGCTTGATTCGCAACAAACATCTTCGGGCCCTCGCTCGTTCTTTCTGTAAACCATTTTTTTCCCTCCCTGGCCGGGTGTCTTGTCTTTCCTTGATTTGTTTTGCCTTTTCTCTTAAACATCTCCCTGTTTTGTCTCATCTCACGGCGCTGCCTGACTTGACTCAATTCATGTTTCACTAAACGCGCCGTCATCACCATCATGGTTGTTGGACTGCCATTTAACCCGTACAGGGCTCTCATCTGTCTCTTCATTGCCCTCATTTTAATCTGCGGCTTCTTCACGCACATATCCGATGTACCTCTTTACACCAAGCTCGCACACATTACGTTCGCCCCGAGCGGCTATGATTGGGCAAATTATACCTTCCATCACCCAATTCCTCGGGAGAACTTGACGAATCCCCCCAAGGGCTCTCCCAAACATTTACCGTCCCTTCAGCACGAATTCTTTCGACCACCAGAAGAAGAGGAGGAGCGGAAAAATTTACAGAGCAAGCAGAACGATATCAAGAGCGCTTTTCGACGATCATGGCATGCATATGAGAAATACGCATGGGGTCACGACGAGTTGAAGCCGATCGCCCTGAAAGGTCATGATAGTGTTGGAGGATGGGCGGTCTCGATGATTGATGCGCTCGACACCTTGTGGTTGATGGATATGGAATCCGAATTTCACGAAGCAGCTCGTTACGTCGTTAAGATTGACTGGAACCAGACCGTCGGCGATAATCTTGATGTGTTTGAGACAACCGTTCACCACCTCGGTGGTCTCATCTCCGCTTACGAACTCAGCAATGAAGAAGCGCTACTCGATAAAGCCATTGAACTCGGCGATATGTTGTACGCCGCCTTTGACAACGAGGACCACATGCCCCCTCAAGTCATAACCTTTAAAGATCTGAAAGCCGGCAAGGGACGAGCGGATTCCAGGCATATTGCCTCCAAACTCGGCAGCATGACTCTCGAATTCACCCGACTCTCTCAATTGACCAAAAATCCAAAGTACTACGATGTAGTCCATGAAATCTCTCAATCATTTGACCGGACACAAAACGCTACTCTCATGCCAGGATTGTGGCCGACTGAGATCAATGCACTGGAGGGCTTCAAGGCGGATAGCGACACCTTCAACTTCGGAGACGACAGCAGTTCCCTGTACGAGTACATCATCAAGGAATACATTCTATTGCAAGGACAGGAGCCCATGTACAAGAAGATGTACCTCGATGCTGTTGAGACAATGCTTGAGCGCCTGCTTTTCCGGCCAATGTTGATGGGTGAGGATGATTTGCTCATTTTGGGTCAAGCCGAGGTCGTTTCTTCCAATACTCGACATTTTCACGCTTACCTCGACCACGCTTCATGCTCTGCCGGCGCCATGATTGCCCTGGGAGGGAAGCTTTTCGAACACGACGAACATGTAATGTACGGCGACAAATTGACCCGTGCATGCTCACACGCTTATGCCGTCTTCCCCAATTCCATCATGCCCGAGGCCACTCTCATGCAAGCCTGTCCTGACCTCAATCCTTGCGAGTACCGCGAAAAATTGGGCACTGAGCCGACAGGCTTCCGAGTTCGCAACGGACAATACACGCTTCGACCCGAAGCTATCGAAAGTATCTTTGTTCTCTACCGCATCACTGGAAATGTCGAATGGCGGGAGCTGGCGTGGTATATGTGGGAGCATATCAAGGACACGACCGAGACAGACACGGCCTTTGCAGCGGTTGAGGATGTCACCAAGGAGCAGGTCCAACATATCGACTCCATGGAGAGCTACTGGATGGCTGAGACGCTCAAGTACTTTTACCTCATCTTTTCGGACGAACAGATGCTAAGTCTGGACAAGTGGGTGTTCAACTCTGCAGGTCATGCGTTGAAGAAGTCAGGGTCAGACTGAGCCCTACTTCGCGTTTTCCTTGGTTGTGTTTAATGAATGGGATAAAGTGCACATACATGCATACATGTAATAGCTATGTTACGCATTGGGTGGCGTTGGGGCTGGCTTCGGATCGGACCGGTGGAGGGAGAATTGTGAATTGATGAACGCACCAAAAAGCTCAGTATAATTTATTTACAGGACTTAATACAGTACCCAACTGGATACCCTTCAAGCTGCCTCTGCCACCATCCCCTCCTGCGGCGTAGTCGCCTCTTGGCCCCCTCCATTGTCAGTACCGTCAGCGGGTTTGTCCTGCTCCTCCTCATTGGTCCAGCTGCCAACCTCGAGCAGCGTTTCGTCTTGGCTCTCGCTACACAGACCCTCGGGGTTATTTTTCTTGTGCTTCTTGCCTGCGGGGGAAGAGCAGCAGTGTTAGAGGTATCTCCAAAGAGAGGTTTATGGAATTGCACGAACAGGAGGTGGACGTAGCGTCCTGTTGGCAGGGGATGTTGCTCCCCATGGTTGCTGTCTCCGAAAACATGATGAATGTTTAAGACGTCGTCTCTTATGCGTCCTGCTTGCTTGGCTGGATATGATCGTTTGGCTCTTTGAACTCTTTTGTTCAAAGCAACTGCTCAATGCATCATCCAGCATTATTTATATCCATGGCCTTTGCCAGTGAGCATTCTGAGTCTGCTGCTCTTCGGGCTCCTTGAGCTGTGCTCCAAACTTGCTCCGATTCTGCTCGCGTCGCACTCGTCTCTTAAGAACTAACCCAATCTGTTTTCCTGCACATCAATCACCGCCTTTTTCCTTCCTGGTTCCGTCATGCGATTTGCTTATTTTTTTTTTCTCTTTGCAGGGGGAAGGGTGGCACAGTACAATGGGTGTAGGTAGATTTGGTACAGTCTTGGTGCACACATCAAAGACGAATAGGTATTGGGTACTGGCCCCTAATATTCATCGAGCGTGCATGTACTTATAAGTCAAGTTACCTGTATCGCTTAGGTACAGAGCACGACTACTTGTAAGCACGCAAAACGTCTGTCTTAGATACCTAACTAGGTACTTGAGGGCCTCAAAAGTTAGTAGTCACTAGTAATGCTGATTTGATGCCTCTCGAGTACGGAGTACGGATACATAGGCTTCCTATCTGCATGCAATGACTCCACAGTACCGTTACAATTCAGGGAGTCCCCCGTTCAGCTCATCTCTGGACGATGCAAGCAAACGGATCATGTCCCACTTGACCCCTGCTAGCTGGTGATGACATGACATGAATACGCCTGTGCTCCGTACGCTATGGGCCAGTTAGGAGGCATCAACTGATGGCATTTCACTTCCATGTAAGAATGCTTTACTATTCCAATGTTGATGCTTAGTTCCATACCTGTTGGTACAGGTCTCCCTACCTCGCGATAGGCACCGGGCGGCATGGTGCGTGGACAACTGATACCAGGTTTTGTGCATTAACTTATAGCTGAGCTGAGCTGGGTGATGTTAGTTTAGAGCTGCATCTACGTGTTAGCAGCGCATTCCAACATGTACAGGAATGCCATATGAGCACTGCGATTCAACATTTCATCGGATGAAGAGATGCTTATCTCTTGTGCAGTGCTAAGGCAGACAAGATGTACCTTCTCTTGTTCGACCAATCAGAAGCACCCATAGAGCTAGCATATCACCCAAAAGGAGAAATAAGGTGGAGCAGGTACATCCCATCTGCCTAAGCACTGCGCAAGAGATAGGGCATGCTATAAACACTGGCTCTATGCGGAGGTCCCTGGAGTGACTGTAACGTACAGTAACATGACAAAAGTCTGCCCCACCCGCACCTTTCGACGGGAACCTGACTTTCACCACCTAACTTCACTTATACATTTCTCAGCCAAATGAAGGTCAATTAAAATAATACATATACCATAAGAAAGCCCTGATTTCCCTCTTCAATATTTAGTATACCAACCCCGGGCGCGGATGCAGGCACGTAGCCTTTTCTCGAGTGACTTCATGCACTTCAAAATTAGGTCCTGGGGGATTGCCCTCCGCGTTTCCTCAATGCACCGTTGGAACTCAGCCCGATCTGCCTCATTCGGAGTAAGCAGACGAAGGGCACTAGCGACACGCCGACCACCCTCCTCCTACTCCAGCGTAACATCCATATCAGTCCATACCTACTGTATGATGCAAAGTGCTGTCCATCAACGGGCGCGTACCGCATCTACTCTTTCCATCCGGATTTTTACTATGGGTCAATCTGCAGCTTCTGACCATTCGGGAGTTTGCAGATAGTGAATCTCTTGGCACTTTTACCGTTTCCTGGCTTAGAGGCCCCCATAGTAATAATCCGGGTGGGAAGAGTAGATTTAGTCATTTCACACGGAGGCTGTGTTCACTGGAAACCAGTCGCTCAGAGCGACGGGAGCAATTGCTTGGAGCACAGGTGAGCAGCTGCTCGCTCCCTCGAACTAACGCTATCTGGCCGTAGGTATGAAACTGCTGCTGTAGGAGAGGCCCGCAGTTGCTCCCCTTGCACGTCTTCTAGTTGGTCGGGGAAAGGCGAAAAATCCCATCTTAGCACAAAGAGTGGATATAGGCTCATCAACCTGCTAATTACGGCTTTGGAAAGCGTCGACATTCAAAGATATGCTCCGGCAACTGATGAAAACTTGTAATATTGCATCGGCAGGGATATAAGGCCAATGAGGAGTTAGCTATACAGCCAAGCGGGGACTGGTAGCCTGGTTTGACATGCATATATCACATCTCAGCTTGGTACCGACCAGACATTTAAAGATATGCTCCGGCAACTGATGAAAACTTGTAATGTTGCATCGGCAGGGATACAAGGCCAATAAGGAGTTTGCTATACAGCCAAGCGGGGACTGGTAGCCTGGTTTGACATACATACATCACATCTCAGCTTAATACCGACCAGAAGCTAGCCAGGGGGAGTGCATTCTCCTGCCTCGATCTTAAAAGGTTCGTGGTCCGCGAACTGTTCTGAGGCTTTCTCTGTTACTACCCGCAATCATCCTTACCTACCTTGGTACTGTAAATTGACGCCGCCTTACCCTTGAACTCTCATCATGTCGAGCCAAACGCCTGCCTTGAACTCGTATACGTCCCATTGTTCTTTCACGCTTGGAGCCTCACGAGCTGGGGAAGCGGGTCTGCGAACTAAAGCTCATCTTGAGCGAGCTTTAGCAGAAATTGATGGACTGTTTGCTGGTTTGAACTTTCTGGACGAGACAGACCCTAAGGGGCTCTCTGTTCCTGGTTCAACGCCGTCACTGCCTAAGACCAATCACTTCTCTGACAGGATACAAGAAGAACTCGACTCTCTGGCGCCATCAGCACCATCACAAGAACACAATCCACCGTCGCCACCTCCACCTCCAAAGCGTGACTGGTCTGCGGTACGCAACGTACGAGACGGCATGGTTGCGGTCTGGAACGACTTCGAAAAATTGGCCGACGAGCTGGAAAGTGATGTTGTCAGTGACATCCGTCAGCAATATCGCGATGCCAAAGGGCTTCGAGAAGCCGGTGTTTTTGCATTCCGAAATACTTTGACAGGACCAGCTCCCAACGACCTCAAGCAAATCTTTGCCTTTGCAAGTCTCTCGTATGTTGTCTCAAGCCTCCTACGGGACCGGGGACGATTCGCAGAGCGGGATGTTCTCGCTGGAATCCAGGTCTGGTTAAACGCGATTCGATGCCCAACAGAACGAGAGATTTTCCTCGTCCTCGCCCGCAGGCTGTGGCCGGAGACTGAAAACCACCTGCACACGATTCCCATCCACATGGATGATACGAATAGGCGGAGGCTGCAGGCCCTTCACTACCCCCAGTGGACTAATGGAACCGGCGATATGCCTAGATGCTCTGACAACAATGGCTACCACTTTTTGGGTGACATCACGACTCCCACGGTAGACTCGGGAGCCTACCATACGAGTCAGTCTTCCAGTAACGAGTTTTACGATTTCTGTACTGGACAATGGTATCAGTATCCACCTGAGGCAGCGCCCGAATTAGATCAGCATGTGTACTCCTTGCATCATGCGACAAGTGAGACATTTGATTTCAGTCAATTTCGTGGCATTGAGCACCCGGGTTTTCAAGCAGGCAGCCCAAGTCAATCACCCAATGAACAGAAGACTCCAGGCTTGCCTCCTGATAAAGGAAAGTCCCTGTTGAGTCAAAATGATGAATTAAAGACGGATGATGCCGCCAATGAACCGTCTATAAAATGTCTCCAGGAATCCAAGATGCTCACTGCCTTTTTGGAATATTTTCGGTGTTTCGGGGACTTTCTGTACAATCTTTCTGGTCGCGGACTGACAGCAAAGGACTCTGCGGACTTGCTGAGGTCCTTGCAGCAGCAAGAGCCCACGAGACAGAGCTTAATCGAAGACTTCATGAAGCCCATGGCTGTCAAAGGAAAATGCAAAGAGTTGCCATGGCAGGCAATAGTTTCAACGGCAATCAGGTTTGTCAATCTTGGCTGCTTGCAAAAAGAGGTGCAGGTCAAAAGATGGATGGTTCATTTTGGAGAGGTAAGTAAGCTCATGCAGGAGTTGTTGGTTTCAATTGCTAAATGGAGGGTGGGAACTAGGAGGTCTTCGACGAAGTGGCCTGTGACCAATTCCTGGACTGGGCGCTCAGTCGCCCACAGAAAAGGAAACAGGTGCACAGGGACCCCGTGGCCTCTCCATGCAAGTGAGCACGACTTTACACACCTACCCAAATTATTACTTCCTGCAGTCTGCTAATCTAAAATTACAGGGGAAAATTTGAGTGTGAAGAGTGTAAAAGAGACTTCAGTCGTCATTATAATTTAAAGCGTCACAAATCGACTGCGCATCAAAAGAACAGTGAGGAAGTTCCTGAGCCGGGAGCTTGACTAGTTAAGTTAGAGGGAGTCACTCGTGTAAATGAGGACAGGAACGAAACTTAAGAAAATACAGGATCGGAAGATTAGTAGTGTATCTGTGTAGAATAATTAAAG
>JALNIO010000250.1:0-48936 GCA_023509875.1 Rugonectria rugulosa | reverse complement strand
TATTTAGATCAGATAAAGAAGCCATATACCTCGGCAAACATAAATTGCAAGCGGCTACGAATTGACAGACCTCCCCAAGCTAGGTACCTACCCTAGAGAATTGGCCAGGCTCAATTTTGGAGGCTGGAAATCGGATGAAAGGATCAACCCAGGAGTCATGGATAAGTAGGCATATACTTGTTCTAGATTCAGCGCGAAATTGACTCGTGCTGCTCGTGTATAGGTAACATTGGATGTGGGAGTGTTGAGCAGAAAGACTTGCAAGGCTCATGATGGGACTCCTTAAATTGAATTTTGTATCTCTTACATGACAAGACCCAGGCTCGTCGAATCAAACAAACAAACAAAGCATCATGATTACTGCTGAAATATCGATACACAAGCCATGTTCGACTCCGTGACCTCGTCCCCGTTCTGCTCCGCCTTCACCACCAGGCACATGGTATCGTTGAACTGGCTGGGCACGTCGAACACGGTCTCGAAGCCCTGCCTCTTGGCCCTCCCGATGGCCTCCAGCCTCACCCCTCGCACCACATTGTACACGTTCCAGAACTCCACCTCGGTCGCCCCGTTCCAGCTCACGTAGCCCGTGAGGCCGCCTCCCTCTGCCCTGTCCACCTCCAGCGACGGCGCCCACGTCCGCGGCGTCGCGCGCCACGGCGCCTTGTACACGCGGTAGCTCTGCGCCATGTTGTCGTAGCCGTAGCGTCCAGACCACCGCACGTCGCCCTCGGGCCCGTACTCGATGATGAGGGGGATGGGTCCGTTGCCCAGAAGCCAGTTCCCGTTGCCCAGGATTTCCATGTTTCCCTGGCCCTGCGTCGCTATCGACTCGCCGGGCGTGATGGTCTGCAGTAGCTTGGGCGGCACCGACGAGTTGGGAGGCAGAGTCACGTCGAACAGCAGGCCCCTCGACGGATGGCCCTTCGTGGTGCCCTCGAAGTTGTGGTTGTCGTAGAGGCTCAGCTTGAAGCCATCGTCCGTATAGTTGTGAGCGCGCGCGTGGTGCTGCCAGCTGAATTGCGACTTTTCCGGCAGAGGAGCAAAGTCGCCGACGCTTGGCTCGCCACTACCGTTAAACTCCCAGAAGACGGCGCCCGTCGTCTTGGAGATGAGGAAGATGGTCCATAGGTTGCGGCTGCTGACAAGAAGATAATCGTCTCCGACGGACTGCACCGAGGTGATCAGGAAAGGAGTGTAAGGGCGGTGGAATGTCCCGTCGCCCGCCGCCGAAGGCAATGGCATGCGCGACTCGGACACGAGGAGGTACTGCGCGGCGCTCCATTGAAAGAGAACCTCACCTGTCCCTGGGCGAATCTCGTAGATCATGTCGTCGGCAATGTACCCATCCGCGGGGCCTCCCATCTTGGTCAAGTCATAGGGCGTAATGTTGTAAGCATTAAGAATGACTGTGCCGTTCGCAGTGATTTCTTGCTCGCGAAAGTCTATAATACCGGGAAGAGTAGCATCAGGGTTATTCATCGTGACCAAAGCCTCATTCAGCATGGCTACTATTCTATCGTAACCGTCGTCCATGATGACGAGGTTGCCATAGCCGTGGCCGCTCACTGACTCTCCACTCCAGACTGTGAGGTGCGGCTCGCCTTCATACATTTGCACGCGAAAGTTGTTGCTGTTGATAGAATCATCGTGGCAATAGACGGGCTCGTTGTCTTGTCCAATGATCAAGGGCATGTTCTGCTTCGTCCCGCCTCGTACGCGCTCCTTTGGAGTGAAGATTAGATATCCTTCGGCCAACTCCCCCCCGCGGAAGCTATCCTCAAAGTACGGCGGGCGACACGGAGAGGATTTGAAGACCCGATAAGGCCAAGTGATGCCGTATGATTCATCAGTCTGGTTGGGTTTGAACACCTCAACGTTGGGCTCCGAATGGAACAGAGGAAGCTCATCGAAGAAGATGAGTCGCGGATCTGGATAGTCCACATCGGACCATAGCCAGTATAGCACGAAAAGACCGGCAAGGATGCCGAGCCGCGCGGTCCAGGGGGAATCGACGAGGGCCTTCATGGCATCAGCACATGATGAGAATGAAGGAGTCAAGGCAAGAAAAAGAGATGTGACTCTTTCAAGTCCGGGATAATGACCACACTCAAAGCAGCAAGATTGAAAAGGGTTTTGAAGGGAAAACTGGCAGCTGAGAAAGGGGCCTGGCCTCTTGGGAGCTGAGAATCGAGACTTTTGGTGGTGGCAACCCTTGGACGACTTTCCCCAAAGGTTGACTAGCCGCCGCCACCATTCCTATTCAAGGCATCGAATTGGTCCATCATTCCAATAGTCTAGCCCAAAAAACGCAATCAATATCAATAACGTGGTTTGCTGCATGGTTTATTATTGATCAGTATGGATAGGCGCTTTGTCACCCTTGATTCTGAGTCTCACCAGCCCCGACATGAAGTCTTAGAGAGTACCAGGTAAGGAAAGAGGCGTCTTCCAGCAAAGTGGTTGTCCGTTTTGTGCATTCATTCTTATAATGTACGTATCGTGTAGGGCTGGGATAAGACTAACCCCCCTTTGGAGAGATGGTCCATTTTCGCATTCCATTCATTCCTTGTGGCGCAAGTGGCAACTTAGAATCGATACAATCTAAGATCTGTCTTACTATGAACGTGTTGTAGCAGGACATATGTCGGTCATGCTGTCTCAAGAGCCATTAATCAATTCATACCTGTACGCTTGGCTCACTTCGCTCACCAGATCAACTGCTCATCCATCTGCGGCATCCCAATTCTGGCCCCTTTCTCAAAGTGAAGGGGATTTCACCTCTCGCCACTCACCATATCTCAACCCCGCACTCTTCAATTGGCCAACCACATAAACAGACACAAGGACATCCATAAACCGCCTTCGCAGGGCAAACCCCGACCTTTATCCCTCCTCATGATAGCTTCAGAGCCAAGCCCCGGCTCTCGGAGGAGCTTCTGCTTGCACAGCGGCATCGGATATGGATATCATCGGTAAAAATCGAGTTGCCGAGTGGGGCGTTATCGCCTTCTCACCTTTTGTCTATATAACAATGCAATGTCGTGCTCGCCGTAGGATTCTCATAGAAACAAGCAATTCTTTACCATTTTGCAGTTCTTTGAAGGCCCTTGGATAAATCTATCGAAATGTCCGCAACAGACGCTCAACGTCTCGCGAACCGCAAGCCCATCCCCAAGCCGGTGCCGGCTTACCTCCCTTCCAGCGATGACTCCCCTCTCAAGGTGAACCGTCAACTCTACGACAAGCTCCGCGAGGCGCCCAGAGTCCTGATTGAAGAGTTCACCCTGCCAATCCGGTCCGGAAAGGCATGGAAGGCCCCTGCCGGTTCCATTGTCAAGATCAGCACTCCCGAGGGCCCCCAGGTTGGTATGAACAAAGCCGTGAGATGAGAGAAATAAGTGAGACGCTGTAACGGAGAAGTGAGAGAGATGGTGATAATTACGAGATTTAAAACGCAAAAGAACTCATATGTGCTGATACAAAAATCCTCTAACAGGCGACTTGAACATCTGGAACTTCCACAACCCACGCGAGCGCTTCTGGGCCAGCCGCACCAAGCAGCTGCATGCCTCGCACGTCTCAACCTACGACCGCCTGTGGTCCAACCTGCCCTACATGCGGCCTCTCGCCACCATCGTCAAGGACACGCTCTCCTGGTACGGCGAGGACGAGCACGGCGGCCGCGTGCACGACCTGCTCGGCACCCGCTGCGACCCCTACATCAACACGGTCTTGAGCGGCGGCCAGTACAACTACCAGTGCCACTCCAACCTGACGCGCGCGGTGCTGCCGTACGGGCTCAACGAGCAGGACGTTCACGATGTCATCAACATCTTCCAGGTGACGGGCCTGGACGAGCAGGGGCGCTATTTCATGAACCCTTGTCCCGCCGAGCCTGGTGATCACCTGGAGTTTCTGGCCGAGCAGGATTTGCTCATGGCTCTGAGTACGTTTGTCCTCAAAAGGTTCTCATGAGATACAGGTTACTAACGATTCAGGCACGTGTCCCGGTGGTGATTTGTCCCTCTGGGGATTCGGCGAAGACAGCGAGGAGGAAATGATCAAATGTTGCCGGCCTCTCAAGGTCGAGGTGTACCGCCTAGCTGATGAGACCTTGCTCGAGAAAAGTGGTTGGAAACCCGCAGAGAAGTCTGCATATGCTGGACGACATGGCATTGACCTTCCTCTCGGAGAGAAGAGGTAAATAGTAGATTTGATGTATATCGGCATGGCAGCCCTACCACAAGTACAATCTATATCCGCATCAATACCTCCGCCACGGCGCTATTTTCGCCAATTTTCCATCAGTGAGACTTTTCCGCCTTTATCTCAGCGGCCAAGACAGTCTCATCCCTGTGTTGCAAGAGCGCAATAAGAGTGCCTCCTGGACCAGACAATAGCAAACTCCGCAGCATGCCTCTCCCCAGGTTCTTACGCTCCTCACTCGAGGACAAGACAGGTCGCACCTCTGACAGAAGGTGAACGGCCCATATGAGAGCAGCAACAGATCCAAGATAAAGATCGTAGCGGCAAAAGTCGTGAAAAGAAGCGGCAGCTGACTCCATAGGCGCAAACGAATGAGGCGCCCCGGGGATAAAGACGTTCTCGGGCGTGAGGGATTCCGCTACGCCAGGCGGGTACAGCCCCGGGAGGAACGCACTCGTCGCAAGCACAGCAACGGTGCAGAGTTGACCCGTCACGGCAGCATTCCACGCGAACCCATACGCATGGGAGAGAGCCGCCCTGTCCAACTGAGCCGGCGGAGTAAACGTATCCTGACCGATGCTGGTTCGCTTCACAATGGTGGTCAAGACAAGCTGTAACACGACGACGTAGACGGGGGAAAGCTGCCACAGGGCGCAGCACCATTGCCGGACGTTTGCTAGCGGAAAGGGATAAGCCATGAGCATGCTGGGTAAGAAGTAGCCAAGTAGGTACGCGGGCACGACAGTGTGCAAGCTCGTAGGATCACTCAGCCGCACCTTGTCGGCAAGTCCGAACTTTGATGATGAGAGGAGGTGGACAATGAGAAAGACTGGGAAAATGATGCCGAATCCAAAGGCTTGTATGGCCAGTCCCCAAGGGATCGGGCTATCATGAACGTTAGTAGATGGTCGCCTGTCAGCGCGGTGGCATGGATCTCACTTGAAGAGGATGGTGCTCCATTTCGCGCGCTTGCTCTCCACGATCAAGACCAAGAGGAAAGACGCGAGCTGCATGCCAAAGTAAAAGCCGAAGAGTGAAAGCGCTGGGGATGATCCGTCGGCAATGTTGGCAAAGAAGACATTGAGCATGGTAAACGTCCTATCAACAAACGGGATGCCAACATAGTGCCTCAGCAGCAGCCTTTCGGAGCCCGGCAAGAAACGCGGCCGGTCGTCATCGACAATGTAGTCGACGAATTGCACGTAGCCACTGCGATTGGCCTGGCCCAGCATGAAGTCGACGGCGAGGAAGAAGACGATGATGATGAGGGCGATGGGCGTCGTGGGGATAGCCCGGCCGGAAGACCCGGAGAGCGCCGGAGAAGCAGGCATGATGGAATCAACAGACTCTGGTCGAATGGAAGACAATCCCTCTTCTTAGGAGACAATGATATTGCTGCATGTGCCCTATGGCGTAAAAAGTATTGGTGTGCTCGATTTGAGGCGATGGTACTTGTAGGTAAAGACGTCACTTGCGAAAGTCAGCACTTGACAACTTGGTGTGGACCAAGCAATGCCTCGGCAGATTCAGGCAGCAAGCTGCATGTAGGTAGATAGGTACGGAGTAACCACGCCGACGGAAGAGCATCTACGATTCTGTACTCTGTAGGACATGCATGAATACCAAACTAAAAATGTGAGCATATAACCCCCGTTTCCATCCGGTAGACATTGTTTTCACATCATCATCGCGCAAATCCCTTTGAACAAACACGTATTACGCAGTCTCTCCCCGCCAAGCCGTCATATCCCATATCCCAGTGTTTACAACAAATCATCCAACAATCCACTTAGCCTCAGATGTCAGCAAATACATAACCACGCTCTTCTAGCACATGCACCAATTTATTTCTTTTTGAGCCCCTGCCAGTACGCCTCGACAACTTCCCGCGCTGTTTCTTCGACAGCTTCCCGAGGCAACCAGGTCCACTCCGACTTGTCATAGCCCAACCACTCGACCTGGAGACTCTTCTTGTTCCTGGAGTGTTTTCGAATCGCGAAAATGTCGAACAGGTCGGGGTCTTGCGGATTGAGCGGCCGGCCGCCCTGGGATTCCCAGTAGGCGAACAACGTCTCTGGTGCATCGCGGTGGAGGTTCACCTCGGGCTCCCAGGTCGGGGCACCTCGCTCCCATTCTACTTGGATCTCGAAATCGTTCGCGTTCCCTGTTTTTCGATGAGCCAAGAATCGCTTGAAAGCGAATTCGGTATCGTCCTCGTCGGCTTGGATCACATCGTTCGCGTTCCCCGGATTGATCTCGGAGGTTCGGGCTGAACGTCGGGCCTGGGGAGGAACGAAGGAGTATTCGGTTGCTGCGGGATGGATTGTTCCAACATTGTACATGTTGTCTTGAAATCCTTGTGGCTCGTGGACATTATCAAAGTCCTCGTGCGCGTACTTGGCGGCAGCGACGGCGGCGGGGGATGCCCGATTCTACACCAGGGGTTACGTCAGTGTCTGCCAGCGGCGACATCCGGTTCACGACAACACGGCAATGAAACGAGTTGGACAAACCCTCTCATTGACAGCAGGGCTGAAGAGCGGCCCCAGGGAGGTGTGCGCGTGCCCGTCGTCTCTGGCCCAGAGCGCACCAGCTGATGGTGTCTGGGACTCTGAACCCGGCGGGGCGGCGGGCCCAGACTTGACAGGAGACCAGAAGTTGAGAATGGTGTCCATGATGGACCGGAGGAATTGGCAATGGTTGATTCAGATTACTTCACAGGTTGAGCTGATGTTGAGGTGGTAAATGGGATGTTGAAGGTGAGACAGAAAGGGACCAGCCATTGGGCAAGACATTCCACACTGCCAGTCACAGCCTTGTCAGGAGCGTGCATGACGCGCTTGTCACTTATCACACACGAGGCCACGTGACCAAGCCTCATTCTGCAGGTCCTTGGTAGGGACAAAACATGACAACTGCGCAAGAACAATGCGAGTGAATAGGAGAAGAGACGACGTGCGGGAGACAATATCCACGTTCAAAATGGAAAAGATTAAAAAGAGAGCGAGAAGAGAGCTAAATAGATAGGTACCTACCTAGGAAATGACGGAAACGAAGGCCGGGCAAGTCTACGAGTAAGGAAGTCACCGAACCCACCATGAACATGACACGCAACACAGCTCGACAAGCCCTTTAGAGCAAAAATCACTAAACATAAAATGAAAAGTTAATAGCGTCCTTGTCCTTTTTACAATAAAAAGGGCAAAAGGATAGGGTCTGGCCGGGAATAGAACCCGGGACCTCTCGCAAGCTGTTGCTTCGGGTGTTACCCTAAGCGAGAATCATACCACTAGACCACCAGACCGAAGAAGCCATTGTAGCTCCTGACGCGTTGAAGGTGAGCCAGTTATTTCAATATCCACAGCTTTCCCATTTGGACCCATTCTTTCGATCACACCTCACTGCTACCACTCTCAAAGCAAGCAGCTGGTCAGGCAGCTCGACTAGATACTGTAGATGTAGACGCTGGGTGTAAATGTCACCTGGGGGTACGTAATTTGAAATTTCAGCAAGTTATTTGGCATTAATAAAGTCATATAGATGGTTGGTTCACATAACTCTTGTCCATTCTCCTGTGCGCGCCCATTAGAAGATTATCCAGTACGTTTTTCAATTAAAAAGTACAGGGTAAATTGCTCGTGTATTCACGCAGCTATATCACCACGAATGACGCACAAGCAAGCATTACTTAAACCTCCCAGTTAGTTTAGTTAGCGTTGAATTATTAGTGAGCAAAAGTACAAACCCTCTTGTGTTCGGTTTCTGTAACTGGGCTCTGCTTGACCCCAAAATGTGCCAACTCTCCCTTTCTTTCTGGCTTCGCTGTTAGTTATATGGTGAGAAATCAGCTCGGCCCTGAGGTCTGGTCATTTTAGCAAAAATTGTTTGGAGTAATAAAACTTCCTCGACTATCCCGACGAGAGTGTGCTGGTACTTACAGATCATGAAGTTCCCTGGTCAAGGAGGCAAGGAGGGTAGTTCGACGTGCGTTGTCCTCCGGAGTAATTCTAATTAGATGCTAGGCTTGCAAGTCGGGAATGAATCTGTATCACGTAAGATTTGTTTGGCCTTGAGAAGATAACGCGGAGAACTGAAGATGTCTTGGGGTGAACGTGAGATTGCTATTTTTGAGTCGTTAATAAAAGAAGAAATGATTGATTGGTTCGCCTTGAAAATCTCACAACGAAATGAAAGACGGCCTTGTACCAGCTCGAGGAGTCAGATGGTACTTGTAAGCTTCCAGTGGTTTACTTGTGGAATAGTGGCTCCGTCACCCGCCAGCAGTGTCGCTTCAGTGGCCGGCTGGCTCTGTAGGTGGAATAAGCCCCCGAGAAAGGCCCAGATCAGTAGAACACCTCACCCGAGCTGAGTACCTGACGCCCGCAATTGCAGTCTACGATGCATATAAAGTATTATGGTCCATACGTACAGAGGAGAGCTCTTCACCGAGCATTCGTCTCATAGCTGGTCAACAAGCCGGTTGGTGAATTGGTTCATGGGCATGCCACTGCACGATGACGAAGCCGATAGGGCTTTTCCCTGTGCCGGGAGAAACGAGGTTAACGGAGGAGAAATCCGACCGTCCGACGGCATTCGGACGTGTTGCGCACCCACCACAGAATGGCCCGAGCAGGAGAAATTCCCGGCTATCAGTGTCGATTAAGCATTTGGGTCATGTCGATCAATCAAATCGTAGAGTGCTTGGACGTCAAGAATGAGTTTTTAGCCTTCAGGACACCGCTCGAGGTACGCAAGGGTTAGGGTTCAACGGCTCAACAGATGTAATTCCGACCAAAGCCGAGCAATTGAAGGCGGAAAACGTAGATAACCTAGGCATATAGTGGCAGGCAAGCAGGTAAGCCGCATCTCAACCAAGGAACGGGACCCCTTTACCCCTGCAAACCGTCAGCCAACTGCCGCTGCCGCTCTACTTGTACGCCCCCCCTTCCGCCCTGCCGCCGCCACCACAACCACCACCAAACAGGACCTTCCTTTTTGCAAGCTCCCTTGCTCCCTTTGACGACGCTCCTGCTCAGTTACTCCGTAGCTGCTTACCGCTGCATGACGCAGGTGCAACCCTCAACAAATTGCGTGCAACCACCAGCCCACCCCCTCAACCGTCTCGTTATCGCCCGCCAACCAACCAAACACCAACATTGCGGGAAGCCCTAGGCTAAAGATACCTCCTTGTCCGTCCAACTCCGGACCGCATTGATTATTTCGGCTACTCAGTTCGTTGAAGGAACTCGCGGCTCGGACCCCGGTTCTTCCCCCCCAAAAAATATCGCGTCTTTCTGCACTGCAACTGCAACTGCAACTGAACTCCACACCTGAAGCCTCATGATCTTCACCCGGGTTTCTCAATCCTCCCTCTCTTCTTCCCTTCTTCCGCCCCTTCATTCTTGTACTCCCCGTTTATCTTCTGCATTTTTGTCATCAACACTTGGGCGGGCTCGTCCTTCATCAATAGCTTCTACATCACTACTCTCTCGCCCACCAACATCGTCCCGCTTTTGCTCTTCAAAATCTCCTTCTCCCGCAGACTTGCGCAAGATGGCCGAGCAAGACATCAAGAAGTACCTGGAGCAGAGCCACGACCGGATCTTTGACAACAACCGTCGATGGGCCACCGCAAAGAAGGAAAGCAATCCCGACTTCTTCTCCAACCTCTCGGCCGGCCAGAACCCAGAGTACCTATGGATCGGATGCGCCGATTCGCGCATCCCCGCGGAGCAAATCACCGGCCTTGAGCCTGGCGAGGCATTTATCCATCGCAACATTGCCAATCTCGTCTGCAACACTGACCTCAACGTTATGAGCGTTATCAACTATGCCGTCAACCACCTCGGCGTCAAGCACATCGTCATCTGCGGTCACTACGGCTGCGGCGGTGTCAAGGCTGCCATGACGCCCAAGGATCTCGGCCTCCTCAACCCGTGGCTGCGAAACATCCGCGACGTCTACCGACTTCATGAGAAGGAACTTGACGCTATTGCCGATCAGGATGCCCGCTATGAACGATTGGTGGAGTTGAACGTGATTGAGCAGTGCCGCAACGTCATCAAGTCGGCCGATGTTCAAAAGTCGTATGCCAAGAACAAGTATCCCATCGTTCACGGTTGGGTCTTTGGCTTCAACGACGGTCTGCTCAAGGACCTCAAGATTGACTTTGAGGCGGTGCTGGGTGACATTCAGAAGATTTACAACTTGACAGACTAAAGGTATTGGGTAGTTTTTGAATATGGATAAAAGTGATACTCCTAGTTTTCTTGTGATGAGTCTGGATGTGAGATGAGACGAGACGAGACGAGATGCAGCCGGTATATGTGATTAGATTGCCAGGCATGTTGAACTGTATCTAAGCAGCCAGGATCCCATTCCCAGAGTTCCATGCAAGCTAGGATTCAGGCACCTGGACCCTGGGATGCAGGGAATGCATCTCTACCCCGCGATTGGCCTCGTTTACCCCTCTTTGCCCTCCTTGTCAGGATCTCGCGCACTTTGTTGAGGATGGATCATGTTGCGCTCCCATCGGTCATTGAACCGTCAACGATGAACCAAATGCATACCTGGCCTTGCCTCTCTTGGAATTACATTCTCTTTTTACTTTCCCCTTCATTACTACTCCCAATCCGTGATCAACTCAAACTCTCAACGTCCTTCACGTGACGTTCTCTGGACTTTGACGATGGTCTCTGCTCTCCGTCCCCACTCCTCCACTGTCAAAAAATCGTACGAGATCTGGGGCCAGTTCCCTGCTACTGAGATTCCCGCGTCCAGGTACCGATGACATTTGGCATGGGGGAGGGAATCAAGCGTCTTGGGTGCCAAATGGCTGCGATGTCTTTGCTGATGTGACTTTCCAGGATCGAAGCGGCCGCCGCCATCTTGATCGCTGGCACCCAAAGTTATCCTCAGTCCGCCACGACTCGCCGTTCCTCGATTGCATCGCCCACCACGATCCCTGCTGCCATCTCCGTCTCCGAAACGGTCTCGAACCTCATCGATCCCGCCGTCCCTCCAAAAGTCAAACGAACGAACCGCATATAATACAATAACACCGAAGATAGAGTCCCCTGGTGCCTTGCGGCTCGGCCCGCATCTACGGTTTGCCTTCACCGCTCCCCTGGGTCGTGCTGCCGCAGATGTGGTGGATGTATGCCCGTTGGAGCCTTTCCCCTGGGCTACCGTAGCATTGGATGGGCGGGGACTGGGACCTTGATGGCCATGTGAGCCGGTCTTTCGAAGGGTTCGTATATAGCGGTAGGTTGGTTGCCATCTATTGCGTATTTGAAGAGGTTACATATCTCTGTCTTCAAACACTGAATCTGCCTTGATGTCCTCGAGTCGATCAACTAGTAAAGTCGTCCTGGTGTTCCGCTGTCGATTGTGATGAGGAATTGTGCGGCCTTGGACCTCGGCCTGGTGCCTCGAAGTACGTCTGCGTATGCACATGTAGGTAATCACTGGGACTGGGTGACGTTGCTAGCAAGAGATACAGAAACCAGTCAGCGTCTAAGTGACGAGCCTGCGGCATTGTGGCCATGGTTGACGGACTGCAACTGACCCTTAGATCCAGGGCGATCATCAAGTTTGAACAGCATGTTACAGCCAGATACCATATTAAACATTTGAGCAAAGTGATACGTAGCCAGAAAGGTAGTCCTACTCCCATCAATCGGCTCCCAACACATTCCACAAGACACTGCGGAATTGATGTTGGTCCTGTAAATGCGCCTCTCTCTTGCGTTAACCCTTGCCTCATATACTGAGTCTCCTGGATTTACCGGGCATTCTCGACGAGAACCCAGTCGTCATTGCGGCACTTCCCCCCTGGGAGTCAAAACAATCACCTGCGTGCTGTCATTGCCCTGTACCGTCAAGTTCTCCATGGACTTGGCCGCAAGCGTCGTGGTCGAAGCGTTGGCCGACTTCTTCACCCAGCAGACCATCAGCAGGTCCGCATCCTCCCAGTGCTCCGGCGATGCGTCAGCGTCGAGGATCGTCCACTGCGGGGAAGACACGGCAGACACCACCTTGCCCAGCTCAGGGCACTCCTTGAGAACCTGCGGCAAGAGATTCTTCAAGAAGTTGGTGAGCGAGTGGTTGACCAATCCGCCGCCCAGCATGAGAAACTGTTTGGCGGTGGCGAGCTGTCGCGATGCACTACGGGTTATTGCCGACTGGCCTGTGTGAGCGCCAACAATTGTTTTCATCTTGGAAGATTTGCCCTTGATCCACACGGGAGCTCCCTTGCGTCCAAGCCATCGAGAAGTCATGCATCGAAGACTGGCTTCAGGCGAGTCCTGGAGGTCAACATGCCATCGCCTGAGCTTGGGGAAGAAAAGATTGCTCAGCAGGTGGAGTGGACGTCCTTCGATGGGGAATAGGTTAAGTCGTGATATAACGTTGTCTATCTGGGTCGAGACGGTATCTCTTTCGAGAATGCGCGCACACCGCATAAGAGTATCCAGCTGAGTCGTGGTTTTGGTCTTGAGGTTGTGCATGGCATTGGTGATAAGAGAGCCCTTGTAGCTACCAACATCAAGTCAATAAGGTGTGTCTCGCGAGAGATGGGGAGAACCTACCTTGGAGATATCACCATGTACAAGGTAAGTTCGCCTCGAAGCTTCTCCAATCTCATCTGCAGATTTTGGATGTCACTTTTGCGTAGGTGGCCTTGCAGCGCCTTGACAAGACTGCCCCAACCGCGATTAGCCCCAGGCTCGATACTCAGATCCTTGATGGTGCTGAGTAGAGTTGAGCAAGTACTCTCGCAGTCAGAAGTAATGTCATCCAGCTGGGAGTCCATCGGGCTGGCATGGCGACGTTTTGAGTTGGACTGTTCGTCGCGGATGGACTTGGCCAGTCTCTGTAGGCGTTCCGTCTGTTCAATGATCTTGGCGTGATCCAAGACAAGGCCGTTGGTAGACTTGTATATCTCGCGGGCTTTGAGGAATAGTTTGATTGCTAGTTCCAGGAACTGGAGAATGTTGCCCACAATGCCGATTATCTCTGCCATGTCGAACAGTCAAGATGCACAAGTTGGTCTGTGTGAAGACTAAGGGAAGGCGGAGCGAGGTGATTGGGGTATTATATGGCTTGTGTAAGGCGTTGAGTCTGCCTGGCCAAGATGAACCATTGACCGAAGTTGTGCTCTTTGTGTATTCCATAGTACCTGTACAATAGAAGAAGACGGTTCGCTTGAGCACGCGCTCACAGCCCAGTTGGTCCTCCACGGCTCAAGGCCATGTCTCGGAGGACAGCACGCGCGAATTGCTAAAGGGAACGAGCCTCACCAAGAATAGACAGGATTTAAGGACTAGTCTGACAGATTGTGCAAGAATCTGGGGGAATGGTTGGACCCTCGGAGACATTGGGGTAAGAGCAGCATGATGCGGTGCGCTGACCTCAGAGTGGCTGCAGGAGGGCTTGCGTAACGGCCGAGAGGTTCCGCATAGTTGCTGTGCGGCCTTAAATCTGAAGCAGTTGTTCTTTGAGGCCTGGAGACAGGAGGATTTCTCATTGAGGCTCTGTGCAGAGGAAAGAAGTTGTCTGAGAATGGCTCAGCCCTTTTCGGGTAGAGACGTCACCAAGCTGGAGCAATTTAGCGAGATAGACAGGATTCCATTGGTCGTTGTCACCAAGACTGTCGCACGAATGTGGCTGTATATGCATGCGGACGTTTCTGTAACGTGGAACCAAGCTCACGATTGGGGTATCGTTGCTTCGCAGTGGCTGGCAGGGGGATTACCCAGGTACTCAGTCATGTAGGTAGACTGTATGTGCAGATAATGTACTTTGTTAACGCCTACCTATTATGATCCAAGATGTGCTGCAACTGCTTCCGCGTACGGTACCTGAATGTAGTGGCGGAGACATGGACACTTTGGTGGTTGGACCAACACTCTCCCAACCTTGCAGATGCAGCTATGCGGCCATCAGCCCACTGTTCAGGCCTCAGCCACGATGACATGCTTAGCAGTTTCTTTGATCTAAGAATATACGCGGTTGCTGCAAGTTGGAGGGATTGAAGTGCAGACTGACATCTCTTTGCTTTCCTTGCCTTTTGTCCATGTATTCGCGTTGTCGTGGGCAGACGAATTTCGCAATCTGCATGTGCATTCTCGATCGCATCCATGTCCCCGGTAAGTGCGAAAATAGAACAGAAATAACCAACTGAAACTGTGTCAAATTAATGAGTAGTATTCTATGGTTAGTAATCCGGCTTCAAAGCGTACCTAGGTAGTGGGATACAAGGTCCGTTGCGAGGCACCCAGGTTGGCTGAGAGGTAGGACCTTGATCCAAGGCCATCAATGCGTTTGGCAGGAAAGAGGCATTTTACACGCATTGTACGGCAACAGTCACCCCAATGACGATGACGACTTTTGTAGTCCCGTTGAAGCCTGCCAATCTAGAGTAGTTGGCCGCAAGGTAGGAAGTCATGATTAGGTAGGTACTCACAGAGTCGTTCACTAGGAGGAAGTACCTGGTTGTGAGGCCGTTTCCGTCCAGCACAGGTATAAATAAACAAACTGAGAACCCTTAGGCACAGGAGGGTCATGAATCAATCTTTTGCATCCCGCTATTCAAGTAAACAAAATTACTACTGCCGCCATGTCTCTGGTCGCGACGCTCGAAATCACAGTCTTTAATGAGCGTTTTTATGTTCGGATCAACCGCATTTTGTGGAATGCACCCATGAAGGATGATGAAATCGAAGACCATATTGTACGCTTTGGCTGCGACATGATAAACAAGGTCCCAGCGGATCCTGAACTCTACAGTGGTTTGTTGTCATTCGATATCACTTGACGGGCCTCGGAACTCGTGCTGATCATCAGCAGCATGGCTTCACTATACGCGAGCAAAGTATCGCGACATGGAACGAGCCCTTGAACAAAATGTCTACGGAGTGTGCGGCCGAAACGAGCCGGACCTTGAACACTACGATTACCTCTCTATTCTTCCAACGTATATACCGCAACTCGGTAGCGCACATGCAAAGACATTCCACGCGTACACGGTCAATCTCGATGACGAGCTCTTCACAGTCAACCATTCCCGCCATTTCAGGCTGGGAGAGCTCTGTCGTGACATGAAACGGTGGAAAACGATAGTCCGGCTCAGCTGGCAAAGCGATCAGGGCGAGCCAGTCGAGATTGTATGGCCAGAGGGAACTATGCTCGCAAGAGCCTTGGAGGCGCGCCAACTGAGTGACGGCCTTGAGGACAAGGACTTGGTGGCGGCACAGAAGGGCTTTACCAAGCCATTTCACGTACTTCTGGGATGGATGCTCATACAGTTCTTTTTCGCGTACAAGTCAGAGTACAGGCGGTTCAGTTGGCAATGGGTACCAAAGTCATTTGCTTTTCGCGAGCTCTCGTATGCCCTTGTCTCCATTGCCTCTGGCGCAGCCAGTTACCATTCTTTCCCTGAAAGGGATAAGCACCCTTGCAGGACTCACGCCAACCTTGAAAGAAACGGCAACTTTACTCTGTCGCCCGGATGGTTGAGTAGAGATCTCGCTGGCGACAACGGCACTTTGCTTGAGTTTAGGACACCGTCCCATCGACCGGATCAGCCTCCAGGAGCGGCACCCGCAGAGACCATGTACTGGCTCCAAAATGTGCTCGTGAGTTTGGTACTGGTGGTTGACGACCTAACAATCGATGAAGCCATGACCTGGGGCTTTGAACAAGGGCGCACCAACTTTCAGATTGTTGTTCTGTCACTGTCTGAGGTTGCCTTTGCAGAGGTCAGGGTCAGGCCACCAATAGGCGAAGACAAAGGCAAAGGAAAAGGTAAAGGCAAAGACTTGGGCTTTACGTCTAGGACCGGCAAGAAATATACCAAGCCAATGCCTCTTTGGCCCCAAAAAGATGACGAGGAAGTGAAATACTGGGGGCAGTTTGGACACATGTTGAACCTGTGGCAGCATGACATGGTGGCAATTGGTCCCCAAGCCCGCTATGAAGATTTCTCGGTGTTCAGGCAGAAAATTATTGACTTTTTTCCTGGCATCGGAGCCCTCGTCAACTTCTTTGACATGGCCGCCAACCGACAGTTGGTGGGCACATCGCAAGGCAGTCTTCCATCCGAGATATACGATCGAGTTCTCGACTTTACAGACTATGAGACGTGGAAGATCTGCTCAATGACCTCCAGCGAGCTCCGCAGAGTGTGCCTCAATAAATACAGGCTCACCAATCAAATGAGGATCGTGGGAGGTCCTTTCATGCGGCTGAGCGTGGCCCCTCCCCTTTTCCTGTCTTTCGACTTTGAAGACATGGAGACGGGCGAAGTAGTCAGATTGGCACAGTACACCAGAGGACTGAATAATGTCGTGCAAGACAACTTTATGCCAGTGATTGGCAAGGGCAGCCGGAAGGTGGTCATGCCGATGGTGACTGTCCAGTTCCATCCAGACTTGATGGGGGGAAGACGGAAGAAGGCCAAGATGGCTGGTGATGGGGACGGGCCTCCTGGAGATGTCCCTCCCAGAAATGACCCTCCTCAGTCCAAAGTGAAGTCTCGGAAGAAGAAGCGCAGAAGATTACACAGGGACTGCAGATTTAGTTGACGGTTGGAGGGTGGTACGGATAATCGGCAGGATTGGATGAATCATGGCTAGAGGAGATGGAGCTTGGGCCGCAGTGTTATTTCTAAAGTAGTAGCTGGAATGGTTACCAAGTACAGTCAGGGCATAGTTATGAAGCACGAATACAACAGATGAATGATGCACAGCTGCCATCTCCCCTTTGAGTCAAAGGCGTGGGAACTAGGCGAGTTGCTGACGTTGAAGACGAGAGAGGATGTCAGTAACAAACTGACTCGTACTGGGATCGTGGCTAATAATAACATCCATGTCAGCATCATCAGCCCTACTCGGTCCATTCTCTAACAGTTATTAGCCCCTACACGTAACAAGTCCGCAGGATTTGTCACAACTCCGCTAGCGTCGCGTTCCTTTGACAAGCGACCATCCGAATCCCGATCGCCCGATCGATCCGAAAGCCTCATAAGCCATGAGCTGACTCGATCCCCCTTTTCTTCCTCTGCTATCCCTTGCTATCCCTCTGCCGAGTCTCTTCTGTCGTTCACCGGAGACTCAACCCGTAACAAAATGGCTCGGCAGAACACCACCGCAACCACCCCCCCGGCCGAGGCCCAGCATGACGGGCGACGATCCGACGGCTACGGAGCCTTCCCCCCGAGCGACCGGGCGGCCGACGCGCCGCGGCCGACCAAGCAGAGCACGCGGGCGCTGGCCCCGGACTTGCTGAGGGGCCTGCTCATGCTGCTCATGGCCATGGACCACACGGCGCTGGCGCTGAACGCGTGGGAGCACGGCACGGGGCGTGACATGGAGATGGACGGGGTGGTGATTGGACGGTGGAACAGGGGGATGGCGTACGCGGTGAGGACGCTGACGCACCTGTGCGCTCCCGGGTTTACTTTCCTGCTGGGTGTTGGCGTTGTGTACCTGGGCAGGTCGAGGGCGAGGCTGGGGTGGTCGGCGGGGAGGATAGCGAGGTACTTTGCGGTGCGGGCGGTGGTGCTGACCTTGATTAACGTGGTGTTGGGGTTCATGGCGACGGGGGGGGAGGTGTGGTTTATGAACTTTGTCATGTTCTCGCTGGCTGTGGATTACTTTTTGGCTGGTGTGCTTTGGTTGGTGGTGAATAAGACGGAGCCTTTGCTCGCTGAGGCTATCTCGAGGGTGTTGAAGGAGGATGAGGGGGAGGAGGAGGATGTGGAAGAACCGCTGCTCCGACCTGGGCTGGAAGAGACTGGAGTGTCTACCCGCGCTGCGACCATGTCATGGCACATTCATAATGTCATCCTCTTCATCCTCGGCGTCGTCTCCATTTGGTGGAACATCTGGCTCTCCCCTACCCACGGCCACTGCCAGCTCCAGAGCGACCACGGCCACAACGACATCGTCGCCTCGACCGCCGCCGCCGCCGGGCCGGACATCCACACGCCCGCCATGGCCACGGGCAACCCGCTGCTGACCGTCTGGTTCTGGATCGTGTCGACTCCCCGCGTCGTCTCCGTCTTCCCGCCCATGGCGTGGCTGTCGTTTGCAATCCTCGGCCTCGTCTGCGCGCGCGTCGACCTCTCCCGCGCCTGGTCGCGGCGCACCACGGCCCTGGGCCACTGCCTCGTCGGCATGGCGTTCCTCGTCGTCTTTGTCCTCACGAGGGTCTTGCGCTTCGGGAACCTGTCCGAGGAGTGCCTGCACACGCCCGAGCACGACGCGCTGCACCCCGAAAGGAACCCGTACCTGGCCTCGCCGCAGTCCTTCTTCTACATTGTCAAGTACCCGCCCGACGTAGCCTTTTGGGCCTTCACGCTCGCGGGCAACTTTTTCTTGCTGGCGCTATTTGGCGGGATCCCGACGGGTGTTGCGCAGCGGCTGACGATGCTGCTCGACTTTGGCCGGGCGGCGCTGTTCTTTTACATTGTGCACCTGTTCATGGTGTTTCTTGCGGGCGGCGTGGTGGTACGGTGGTTTGGACATGACGTGGGCAGACCGAGTCCGAATAACCCGGATTCTTCGCTGGGGATCGAGAATGGCTGGGCGTATCTGGCCATCTGGGCTGTGTTTATGCTGGCTCTGTGGCCGGTTGTGAGGTGGTATGGGCGGTTCAAAGCTACGAAGCCTGCTGATTCTATATGGCGCTTCTTTTGAGATGGGTATGGCAAAATATAACAATAGAATGGGTATTACAGGAAAGATGTAGATGTGGCGATACTTCAGTCACTGTATAAAATAGTACATTTTCTTTTTTGTCTTACTTTCCGCGAGCTCACTTGGACCGAAGCGTGCAGCTCACATGGAAAGCCGCCAACTTGACCAAGCCCGGCAAGTTCCTCAGCAGACCAATGCTATCCTTGAACTCCTGCGTGTCGCGAAACTTCATGTGCGCCTCGAGGCTGGGCCACCCGACAAAGGCCGCCAGCAGCACGCCCTTTTTCTCCTCGTCCCCCCGCACCGGAACATCGTCCTCGACGCTCCACCCGTAGCTGACGCCCTTGAAGTCCGGGCTCGTCTTGAGGCCCTTGTCAGTGAACTCGTCGAGGCGGGCGACGACGGCTTGTTTGGTGGCGGCGTCAATGTCCGGGGGGAAGAATGCGCAGAGGACCTCTGTCACCGAGGCGTGGGATTTGTCGAGGACGTTTACGGGCGGGTAGGGCCGGGGAGAAATGTGTTTCGTGAAGCCGGAGGAGAAGTCGAGGAGGTTGTTGAGATGTGCGACCATGTCGTCGTGAGGCCTAGCGCGGGGTAGGTTAGCTCCCGATTCGTGGTGCGGTTTGGTAGCGGGGGATCTTATCTACGGAAAAGCGCTTACTCGGACTTGCGGTAGTTGGCGTGGTGGTCGACAGAGTCCCAGTCGAGGAACAGCCACAGATGGGAAGGGTTCTCGAGTTCGAGGCCGTAGTAGGCTCGTTGGGCACCGGGTTGGCTGAGGGCGGTGTCGACGGCGCGCACCAGCAGCTTGCCCTCGTCGGTGGAGGGGTTGAGGGGGCTCAAGCCGGGCTTGATGGTGTAGCGGGCAAATTCGGTGACGGCCATTTTTGAGGATTTTGTGGTTGTAGATGAGTGCGTGAGTGCGCATCTTGATGAATGAATGAAGCAGACAGAGGTGTGAACAATAGAGGGGATGACATCACATCATGGTGGGATTGAACCCCGCCATATTTTACAAATCATCTTGATGTCGCCTTTATCATCATGACACCACATGCATGGCATGATAACAAACTAGGGTAGATACAGCAAAGGCAAACAATCGTACCTTCTTTCTCATTATCTATACAGGTCCATAGCATTACAATTAATCCCACAAAACACTCCATTCCCCTAATACCTCTTAAACCCGTGCCGCTCCATCCAGCTCGTCCTCCGGTCCCTCTTCTTCTCCCACGCCTTCTCCGCCCTCCTCAGCGTCGCCGCCGCGTCCCAGCAGTCCCTCTGCTGCGCCAGGTCCCGCGGCGTGCGGCCCTTGTTGTCCACCACCGTCGGGTCGGCGTCCCAGTCCCTCAGCACCCGCAGCACGTCCCTGCGCTCCTCGTCGCCGTCCACCGCCACCGTCGCCGCGTAGTGCAGCGGCGTGCGCCCGTCGACGTTGCGCGAGTTGGGGTCGCAGTGGCACTTTTCCATGAGGAACTCGACCGTCGCGGCGGAAGCGAAGCGCGCGGCTAGGTGCAAGGGCGTGCGGCCGTTGTCGTCGCGCGCGTTGCAGTCGATGTGGTGGTCGCGCAGGAGCATGGCCGTGGCCAGGTGGTCGCGCTCGACGGCGAGGTGCAGCGGCGTGAGGCCCTGGAGGTCGCGCGTCATGGGGGACACGTGCTCGAGCTCGCGGGCTGCGGCGGTGAGGTCGCCGGTCCAGGCGGCGTCGAGGAGGGCGACTTGGTGGTTGTCGTGGGTGACTGCGTCAGGGGACGGGGCTCTGGGGGGAGAGGTCTCTGTGTCGGGAGGTGGCTTTGCTTCGTCTTGTTTCTTGGTTTTTGGGGTTGGGGCATCTGGTGAAGAAGTGGGTGGCGTTTCATCTAGTTTCTTGTCCTGGGTGCCAATCTTGGCCTCTTCCTTGGCAATGTCGGATGGTGATGGTGGTCGAGGTTGAGGTTGCTTGTCTTCTTTAGAATCCGCTTTACTCTCCGTCTTGTCTGGCGACGCATCTTTGGCCGTCCCAGGACTGTTGACCTCTGTTGGTAGCTCTTGAATATGCGGTAGGCTCTTGGTCTCAGCAGCAGGAGTCGATGGCTTCTCATCGTTACCAGTCACGCTTGATGGCGTCTCAAGGTTAATCTTGATAGGGAAAGATGAAGGAGGAGGAACGTTGAGCGTCGAGCCAGGAGGTGCCGGCTTCATCAATGCTCGTCTGCAGTAGAGTCAGCATCTTCGTCACAAGTCCTTGATTAGGTAGGCTACTCACGAGTAAATGTTCACCATCAGCGTGCTCAGCGTTGCCAGATCCTTTTGCAGCTTCGCCTCTGCCTCTCGAATCTTGCCCTCCCACTCGTTCTTGTACTGGTACGAGCTGTAGAAATCCTGCAACCCCTTCCACACGCCCCCCTTGGTCCCGTCGTCGCCCACCTCCTGCAGCAGCTTCGTCATCTCTTCCAGCGATTCGTCGGTGCTCTTGATGGCTGTCTCGATCTGCTGCTTGAGCATCTGCCCCGATTCGCCCTCGACGAGGTCCGGTCGCGCCTCCAGGCTGTGCTGGATCTGGTAGATGGTGTCCTTTGCCGTCGTGGCCTTTGCCGACAGCGCGTGGATCTCCTCGGGTGCGCCTTGCAGGTCGCTGAGCCAGTCTGCCCATTCCTTGGCCGTGTCGACGTGGTCCGTCAAGACCTTGAGACCGGTAAAGGTTGCGAATACGCGGGGCAGGTGATCCCAGAAGTCGCCGTCGCCTGAGCTTTTCGTACTCGGTTCGGCCGGCGGTTTGGGCCTTGGTTTCGGCTTGGGCTTTCGTGCAGGCTGTCGCTCAGCTGGCGGTCGCTCCGTCGTTGGTGATGGACGAGCCGAGGACGCTGCGTCTGGGTGACGAGACCGACGGGCGTCCTCGCGCGATCGTGATCTTGGGCTCGAGCGGGGGAAGTCTGGCTGCGAGTGGTTCAGAGGCCGATGGCCCTGCGGCGAGATCGACTTGAAGGCCACGGCCGTTGCCCCCGGGCGCAGGGCGTAGGAGGAGTCGTAGGACATGCGCCGCCGGTCAAAGACGGGTCTCTGGGTGTACGAGTCGGGAGGATACTGCTTCGAGTTGGGGCGCCCGGAGTGCATCTCGGGATACGCTGGGCGATCTCTACCGCGGCGACTCGTGCGGTCTGCGGGGTATCGAGGGGACGTCGAGCCGCCCGGAGACAGCGGTCGACTGTCTTCGTCTGCGGAAATGGAGCCATCGCGGGTTGAGCGCCTTCGGAGGCGTCGGGCGTCTCTCAGCGTTGGTTCCCGGCGTCGCGGAGGTGGTGACGGCGAGCGACGGCGTGTGTCTGTTCGGGGCGGGTGCGACGGTCGATGGTAGTCGTCATTGTCGTCTCGGTCCGGTCTTCGTCTCTCGGCCTCATGCGACCTCGCCCTGCGTCTCGAATTGCTTGCTGGAGGGATCAAGTGGCCATTCGCGTCATCGTTGTGAGAACTATACGGCCGCGGCTTCTTCGGAGAGCTGCTCGAAGGTGTGCTTTTCTGTGGCCTCGACGTGGATCCTCGTTTTGACTTGGACGATCGCCTGAGCGACGAGGACAGTCTCCCTAGCATTTCTCTTCTTACTTTTTTATTACAGGGTATGTTCCGTATATGTGTAACCCGGACTTCTTCGCATGCACTTTTGACATCAAGTCGCAGAACGAACAGCGATGATCATGTTAAATACAGACACGCACAGCGACGGCATGACGCCATAGCAGCCTTACGGGCGCCTCTTTGCTGTACCTTGTACTCGGTCCACGCAGCCAATGGCCCTATCACGAAGCATGTCCGCGTGTTTGAGCCCTGGACATTGGGCAGTGCGCGTGTGACGTGTCTGCTGATCCACCGCCGCGGGGGCAGAACGACAGTACTTTAGCACCTATGTACCAAGATTAGAGAAGGGGAAGGGGCTGGTGGCTTTGCCTAATGGCGAAATGTATTTATTCATGTCTTACTTGCTGAGTCGGGAGTCACTTGATGAAGTGCTTGCGTGTGAACCGTACGGGAGGCCTGCGAGGTGTGAGACATGATGCTCTCACGATGCTGCCTGAAGGGAGCCTGTGTTTGGGCCGTGAAGGCTTTGTTGGTTGATTCGTAGTGCGGGCAGTGACACACAAGCACAGGGAAACCGGTCGATCACCCGCCGACTTGGTCTAGGACTCCGCGTCTGCTCTGACGATGCTCGACGCTGATCTCTTGCATTGTGCATGCATGAGGTGCAAGGTGAGCCATTTAATACCAAGTATTTGGGACTGTGGAGGGCCAATACGTTGGTCTCTGCAAATACCTTGCTTGGATATTTCTTGCAGATCTTTCTATACTGTACATCTCTATTAAAATGCATTTCTATCTGCAGACCTGAAAGGAGGGGATCACAAATGGGCCGTCGCCATTCAGGCACTTGCACTAACTAACCAAACCGCCACGGCAAAGTCGGGGGGACATCCCTGACCACAACGCTCCCCTCACCCGCATTGGCCGGGACATCCTTTGCCAGAGGTGACACCCGACTTGGCACTCGTATGTTTGCCAATTCAGCAATCGTCGCCGAATGTCGCCGGTTTCGCTGACCTCGCCAAGCAGAGCTGCGACTGTGTGTCTGCGTTGTGCCTGTTGGGCGACATGGCAAGACAGGGCAAGACTGGTCATAGGCCTGTAGCAGCCCACCAGGATCATCACCAGTGCTGAGTTGGCAATGGATATGAGAGCAGATGATATTACTCCGCCTCTGAGCAAGAAGTCATCCTCCAGAAACAGACAATGTACCCGTATTCGTGAACCCAAGTACTAACCCCCTAATCTTGCCTACCAAGTAGTCCTACCCCCAGCGTTTCTGCCCCTCTGCGGCAAGTAGAATAACTCCGGGGATGCCGTCGTTGCAATGGTTGCATTGTCTCAGCAACTGAGGGCACACAAAAGATGCCTGTACGAGCTTTGGCCCATACGATGTAGACCAGGCGCAGCATCATTCATCTATTGAGACAAACAAACCACGTTCAGGCTCGGCACCAACATGTTATTTTCTAACTCAAAACATAGATACCTCCGGTGGTAGTTAAAATGGTACGCCCGCCAAAGTGGCCGAGCTCCTCGGTGACAAACACAGTAATATGTCATCCTCTTTACTCACTCACCTGAGGGAAGAAGTGAGGCATGAATAGTTTTTGAGAAGCACTTTCTGATGAACCTGGCTCCAGAGAGCCTAAAGCAAAAATGACCAAAATCACCAACAGCGTCTCATGACGGACGAGCGGCAGCCTCTCGTGGCGACGGAACGACTTGCCTTGAGACTCACGACTGGCAGATAGCGTTTCGGGCACCAGAACTTATAAACAGCCACCTAAACTCTTGAGAATGAGTCGTCAGCCTCTTGTACCTTACTTTAGACCCGTTTTCTATGTGTCAAGCTACGGTTTCTTTCCGCTTATGGCCAAGAATGCCAGGAACGCGAAAAGGGAAATGATGGGACAACACAGCCAAATACTGAACTCGTACCTGCTGAAGCTGAAGAGGATAGACTTTCGTGAGAGATTTTGCCATGATCGTTGGGTGTGGGATTTGTAGAGACTTGACTGCTGGAGTATGAGCTGGTTGCTTCATGCTTGACTCTCTGTGCTTGGCCTTGCGGTTGCTGATAGCCAATTAGGACGAAGGACAAGAGCATGGCCGTCTCGAACGGTGACGCGCAATTTAAAGATCGGTAGCGGAAAGAATACGACAGCTGTGTTTCGGTCTGTAACCATGGCGAGGACATTCACTGAGACATTGGGAGCTGTTCTGGTCAGTTCACGTCAGCTAAGCTGTAGCTCTGACAACTGAGGTGACGCGAACATAACGGCGACCAAAATTGCATGAGGAGAAATGGACGAATTCGGTTCATGACTCGAGATCGGCAGCATGCTTTACTGTCAATGACATCGCGAGCGGCCGACCAAGGACAAGGGAAACCGGAGCTTGAATGTGATGTCGGTAAATCGGACATTTACCAGTCCCGTGGATACTGAGAGACTATGAATCACATACGAGTCACCATGGTTATCGGCCGAGAACAGGTCTCTCTCTCTCGATTGAGTAAGCAACGAAGCGGAAAGCTACTCCAACTGGCCCGCAGACATGGTGATTTTCTCCGATTACATCGCCTCGTCACATATCTTGGCAGCTTGACAGTTACCCCACAAGCCGCCGTGAACCGTCTTGGCCCTGATCCCTTGAAGATCTAGATGCGATCCAAATACCCACAGGGGAATGGGCTCAGCCACACGGCCTGTGCTGAACATACAAAGAGCTTTGAGGTCTTTCACCGGATCGGATTGAGGCAACGGCTAAGGAGCAACCGCATCCGATGCTCGCATAATGCCATGCTCCGGCTCCCGGGTTTCGCGGGCTTGTTGTTGGCCCGAGCAGGAGAATTCGTACACGTAAGAGGTAACATGGCACTCTCATAGGCTTTGGGAGTTTTGTGATATTCAATATTGTGTAGTTTATGATATCACTTACTCAGCTGGCGGCCAGAGTCACGTCCTTTGACACTGCAAACCCACGTAGGATGCAGTATTTACATGACACCTTGATTGCGACGCCGGGCGGATCAAGTCCGTGCAAGAGCTCTAAAATCCGGAACATATCATAGCAAATAAGGGTCCTCGTGTCGCGTGGGCTCAAGCCACTGCAAGTCCCCGAGCCAGGAAGCAGCTGTGACGGCCCTCCGATCCGCGACACATTCCAGTCTGCATCCTTTGCCTGGCCGTGCCTCAAGCTAGGACACTTTGTAGAACTCTGATTAAGACAGCTCGCAAAGGCTCGAATCACAGCGGCTGGACGTGGGAGGGAGGGAGGGAGTTTGCTATACCCGAGACTTGGCTACATGTGGCATGCTTGCGTCGTTGCGGGTGATCACCGTGGAGTCTTTGGTAGCTCCCGTAATGGGACAGTCACCTTGTAAGGCCGGATTTGTGTACATGATTTGACTATGGGAGAATTCCATGTGCACCCTTTGTTGAAGAATGGCAGTCTTGCCGCGGTCTCGCTTCGTCAAAGACAAGGCCAACCGCCGTTGTCAGTTTCAACCTGTTCAGGGCCCTCAAACACCATACCGCATCTTCTATTCTTGTCATTCCCTTGAACATATTGAACTCGAGCATATGCCGGAATTTTGATCATAGCTGCTATGATGCGGCTTCTTGCTCTGCCGCGGTGGCTATTGTTGGCTCACCTTGCGAGCTTTTGCAATGCTTTTGTACCCGTCCAGGACGACCGATCCGTCCTTGAGATTCACAACGAGTACGCGGGCATTTGCTACACGTACGTTTCTGTTTATCCCGTCCAGGTCGACGAAGAATATGTCACGATAACGACCGGCTACCCCGGCCGGGTGGCGGTCACGCACACGATCCCTCCTGGTGCCGACGAGACTGGTCTCGTCATTGTGCAAGAGCCTGCTGGTTCTCAGGCTGTCGACAGGGTTGTGATACCACCAATGGATGGACGTGGAGCGTTTGTACTGGTGATTGAGCCATACGTTGGCAAAGAAGAGATTGATGAGCCAATTACGCTCATTGTTCCACCCGTGGGAGCGAAGCCGGGTGTCATCATCATCCAGACACCAGATGGAGCAGGATTCAAGATGGGCGGGCAGATACTGACTCTGCCTCCTTCTGACCCGTCGGGGTACGTGACGGTAATAAGACCTCTCAACGAGTCGATAGCAGCTACCGAGCCAGTATGGACAACGATCCCCCCAAACGGCTCAAGGCCTGGCACGGTCATTATACAGACACCGTCGCCAATGGTAGAAAAACAATATAGAACTGCCATCACGTTGTCACCCAAAGAGTCTGGAGGATTATTTACGATAATAGAGGAAGGATACGATCTGGAGACGATTACTGAGGTGATCTGGACTACCATTACTCCGGATGGAACGAAGCCGGGTACAGTCCTCATCAAGACGCACGCTCAGGGGATACATGGACTCGTTGGACAAACCATCACCATCCCGGCCTCAGCTTCTGGAGGAACATTGACTCTGATTGAGCCCGGCAGTGGTAGCCCTCCTGCTACGATGCCAGTGCGGATCACGATTTCCTCGACAGGGACGAACTCCGAGACGCTCATTATCCAGACGCCACCACCGGCCGATCCAGCGAACCGACCCGTCATTGGCGCCACGACGATTGCTGGGATTTCGTACCTGACGCTGACTGAAACGTATTACATGACTCTCCATGACACGGGGAAGCTCCGGGGCGCGACAGAAACGATTACCTTGCCTCCCGAGACGGGGTCGGTGGGAACCGTTCTTCTCCTGGTTGCTGGGGAAAGCGATGAAGTGTCGGAAGAGGGAGGGGAAAGCAGGATCTCACGAAGCACCTCTTTGAAGAGTTCTGGAACTGAGAGCATGGCTACTCTGCGTGGAAAGCAGTCAAATGAGAGTGAGAGCGAGGACGATAGCTCCTCTGGCCAAGACGATGTCTCCGTCGAGGATGACTCGAGCCAAGAAGGGTCATCCGATAAAGGCGACTCCTCAAACAAGGGCGATTCCTCCGGCAAGAATGGCTCATCTGGACACGATGATTCCTCTAGCAAAACCGGTTCATCTGGCAAAGATGGCTCGTCTAGCCAAGGTGATTCCTCCAACAAGGGCAGCTCCTCTGGGAAGGACAGCTCGTCTATCAAGAGCGGATCTTACGGCTATGATGGCCCCTCTACCCAGAATGAATCTCCTGTTGAAACGGGTTCTTCTGGCCAAAACAACTCCTCTGATAAGAACAACTCCTCTTCCAACCAAAGTAGCGCCTCGGGTCAGGATGGTTCTTCCGGCTCCTCTGGCTCCTCTGGCTCCTCTGGTCCGAAGACCCAGAATGAATCTCCAAGCCAAACGGATTTCTCTGACCAAAGCGCCTCCTCTAACCAAAGTAATGCTTCGGGTCAGGATGGTTCTTCCGGCTTTGACAGCTCCTCTACCCAGAGTGAATCCCCTGGTAAAACGGGTTCCTCTGGCCAAAACAACTCCTCTGATCAGAACAATTCTTCTGATAAGAACAACTCCTCTGATCAAAGTAATGCCTCGGGCGAGGATGGTTCCTCCGGCTCTGATAGCTTCTCTACCCAGAATACCCAGAATCAATCCCCAAGCCAAACGTTGTCCTCTGATCAAAACAGTTCATCTGATCAGAGCAACTCCTCCAATCAAAGTAATGCTTCGGATCAAGATGGTCCTTCCGGCTCCGATGGCTCCTCTGCTCAGAATGAATCTCCGAGTCAAACGGGTTCTTCCAATCAAAGCAGTTCCTCCAATCAGAACAACTCCCCTAACAAAGGTAATGCTTCAGGTCAGGGTAGTTCTTCCGGTAACAATGGTTCCTCTACCCAGAATGAGTCTCCTGGTCAAACGGATTCCTCTGACCAAAGCAGCTCCTCTGATCAAAGCACTGCCCCAGGTCAGGACGGGTCTTCCGGTAAAGACAGCTCCTCAGGCAAAGGCAACTCGGACAACAGTAATTCCTTCAATTCGGATAAGTCGTCGACCAAGGGCGGCTCATCAAAGACTGGTGATACTGGAGAAAATAGTCAATCTGGTGGAGAGGACGACGCCTCAGGCCAGAGCAATTCTAATAAGAACCCCAGCTCCCAAGGCAACCATGACTCATCCAAACAGAGTGATGGCCCGGAAGATGGCTCAGATGGGAGTTCATCGGGACCAGGAAAGTCTGGAGGCAAAGGAGGCTCGCCAGGTAGCAGTGATACCGATGGAAACAACGCCTCTGGCAGTACCCAATCCGGAAGTGACGATTCGGGGAGCGACAAGTCGGGAAACAAGAACTCTGGAAGCCAAAGCTCTGGCAGCAAAAACACTGGAAGTGGCAAGTCTGGAGACAACAATACCGGAAGCGACAACTCTGGTAACAATGATCCTGGAGACGATAATGGCACCGATCCAAGTCAGTCAGGGGAGAACGACTCCTCCTCCGGAAGTAATTCAGGCACCCATGATGGAAATGGCGATCCTCACAACCAGAGCTCAGCGACAGACCAGGCTTCTGTGGGCAGCGGCGGGAATCACGGCTCAGGCAGCCAGACATTTAGACCGGTTGAGACTGCGACTAGCTACTCTGGCGGTTCCCAAGATGATACCAATGTCGGAGATGACGGGTTTGAAGACGACCAAGTAGTTGAAAGCGCATCAGCTACCAAAATCTCAGACAGCAGTCAAGATACGCACACAACAACACTACCAAACGGAGTTGAGTCTGTCATTGCTGGGGCCGCGAGTGATAACATAGGCGCAACTACCTTAAAGAACCCGCGTATAGGGGTACCAAGTATCACTTTGAGCTCACATTCGGGCACTCAAGGTGTATCTTCGTATGCGTCAGCCGGCGATGGAGAGGATGTCGCTGAAACAGGAACTACTCACAGCAACGGGGACCAAAACGACGCGGACGAGACGGCAGATGGCGAGGACGTTACCCTCAGTGTTTCTGTTACTTCTCACACTGCATTAGCACAGACGACTATGAGAAAGCCCCCGGGAAGTGCCGTTTCTAGAACTACCTCAGCTTCTAGCCAGGGTGGTGAAGTTCCCTCCTCCAAAGTCTCAGCTGGCGATAACGGCCAGTTTGGCAACAATGGAGCCACCGACACTGCCGACAGTGATGACTTGGATACCAGCCAAACAGGGCAGAAGTCGAACGGAGAAGCCCAGATAACCAGCGCTGGAAGATTCGAGGTATCTAAGAGCCTGAAGAGTGTCGCCTCCGACTCAGCGACAGGCAACGGAGGAACTGATGACATAGATGGATCGACAGCCGCTTTTTCGAGTACCTCTCTTGGAAGCTCTTCTGAAAACACCATAAGACACTCGAGATCACAATCTACTACCACTCATGCAAGCCTGCCGACAAGTAGGCCGACGGCTACTGTGGTAGGAGGTACTACAATGGTAGGGGGCACTGCAGTGGTAGGAGGCACTATAGTGGCAGGAGGCACTATCGTGAGGCTTTTTGATCCTGAAGCAGTCTCAGAAACCTTATCATCTACCTTGAGAACCAGCTCTCTCATTTCACCTTCAACGAATCGTATCAAACAGATCGTGACATTGACATCTACTGGGCTGTCTTCTACTTACACGTTCACGTTTACGGCAGCGAACTCGGGCAACGGTGGTGCAGATGGGCTCGCCGGAACCACAAACATTCTCACCTACACTTCTACTGCCCTGTCGACCACCTATACGTTTACGACTACTGTGAAGGCCTCTGACAATGGCTCCAACGATCTCGAAGGCAACACTGACACTGCAAAGACCAGAACTACCAGCACTGCGAAAGTAGGGCAGAGCTCTGGTGGGAAAAGCCTTGATACCACGTCTCAGAGGACACAAAGTACGCAGAGTACGCAGAGTACGCAGAGCCAGAAAGATGGAACAACAAGATCTTCCAAGTCTTCGTCTTCACGTCAAATACAGCAAATTTCCTCATCCACAAAAGCACAAACCAAGGCTCAAGGATCCAGTCAGGGACTGACCACCAATGGTGCCACACGAGGAAGAACGCAGTCCACGACTCTCAATGGTTTTACTGTCACCGTAACATATACAGACGGAAATGGCTCTGTTTCGACTGCTACTTTGACAGAGAGAGTTCAGCCATCCTCGCAAAGTAGCACTACAACGACCAGCAGACGAAGCGCTTTCGGCACAACGACGTTTACATCGCGAGCTTCTGTTGCGAGAGGAACTGATACGACCGAGAAACACAGCAGTTCCGCAGGGGCAGGAGGCTCTCAGAGAGCTAGTGGCGCGGCAACAACCACGACCTTTACAGGTGACAATGGTTCTATCTCCACCACTATTATTACAGGAAGCCAACGATCATCATCAAAAATTGATGCTGCTACAACTAGGGAACCAGGCGCTGCGACCTCGGGTACCTCGTTCAGCGAAGCATTTGTGACTACTGGATCCGATGGACTCCTAGCAGAAAGTATTCCCTCAACGGCTGGAGGGTCTCAAACAGGCGATGGCACAACTACGGTGACTCTTATAGGAGAAAAAGGCTCTGTTTCTACTACCATCGTAGTGGAAACCACAAAATCTTCATCGTCAGAGGGTGGATCGAACTTGAATGGACATAGTTCGACGACATCATCTTTTGGAGAGGGAGTTCCTGCATCTTTCAGAACTGGCAGAACTCGGACAGAGAGTAGTATTCTTGCCGGGCAGCAAGGCGTCGACGGAGCGACAGTCACCACGACGGTTACAAAAGAAGACGGATCTATCGCCACCACTACGGTGGTGAGAGCATCTCAATCCATCAGCAACGAGAGCACGCAAAGCGAATATGGACAAGCTACGGCAAAATCAAGCTCTAGAGGAGAAACAAGTAAAGGTACTACGTCCGGCGGAGTTCGCACAGCTGGAGAGGGTTCAAATGACCCTCAGACAGATGGTTCATCAGCTGAACAAGCATTCACCACAGGAGCCAACCGTGCGGAGGACCACGTTACTTCGAAGACTGAAACAACGACAAGTAAGACTACGGCAGCCAGTTCACACCTACCGGTCTCTCAGAGTGAGACTGTGACAGACAGTTCTCAGACGTGGATAGCTGTTGGCAACCCCGAGACTGTTGGTGACGGGGCTAGTCAGACACTCAATGAGGCATCATCCTCTCAAGCTCAGTCAGATCCTGGCGGCTCTCCCTCAAAAGCTCCTGCAGATCCAAATTCGCCAGCCCCTAAGAGCGAGACCAGAGCAGGTCAAGACACTGGACTGGCCGATAATACGTCAGCAACATCCTCGACGACTACAAGCGGTGACCCAGACCTTGGAGTATCATCATTGGGGGCAGCTGTGCAAAGTTCTAGCTCCGTGACTACAACAATAGGTGGGAATATCTTAGGTATCACTATCGAGGGTGATATCAATACCCCAAGTGCTACCAAGCTCGACGCTGATGAGTCGCCATCGAATAACGAGCTACGGCAGACCGAGAGTAGGACAGACCGCAAAAGCGTTGAGAGCCAGCTGGAAACTTCTAGTACGGCGGAAACTCAGAGCGAAACGGTAAAAGCCACTCCAGCAACATCCACTCAAGCTGCTGATACCCCGAATTCCGATCTGTCTTCACTTACAATACCCAGCAAAGATGAAACCTCTGCCACGACTCCAACTAAACCGAGTTCTGGAACCAGCCGCGACAACAGCGGTTCTGATGATAGTATATCGACTGACTCGCTAACTTATACAGATTCTAGGTTAATACCGGGTGAGACAGATAACGACAGTCAGAGCATTGAAGCCACTGGTGTGCAGTCTCAGATCTCCACTGCCTCCGGGAACTTTGATGCCAATCCTACAACACCCGGTAAGTCACTTACAAACGCAGAATTGAGAAGCGGAAGCATCGAGTTATTCGTCTCTACAGAGTCCAGTACATTGGATGGAGATTCTGGTACTGCCGTCCAGACACCATCTCGCTCTGAAAAGCAAAATACTCCCACAGATGATGCAGGCGATTCAGGCACAACTCTAGAGCCTAATGGTGACTCTTACTCCTCGAGCTACAGCAACAAAGGCACCGCTACGAACACAGCTGGTGAGGATCCCGCTGGCTTTACTTCTCCCGAGCATGCGGGCAGCGATTCGGAATCTGCCCAGAAGTTAGCAACGGGAGGAAACGACTTAGTAGACACCTATACGCCAGAGAACTCCGTTCAAGGTCAATCTGATGGCCCCAAGGGCTCGATTACACCTGCATTTGACACCTCCGTCTCTCCATCCAGCTCTACTTTAACGAATCAAAATGATCAACAAGCGAATGGTGATACTACTACTGCTGAAACATTGGACTCAGACAACGCAGAGAAAACACAGTCTACTCCTCATGCTACTGCCCCGAATCAGTCTCAGGATACGGTTGAACAGGACGGTACCTCGTCGCAATACCCAACCCCAGATTTTACAGATCCGAGTAGTTCCGTCTTTCAGTCTCAAACAAACTCAGAGCCGCGAGGCTCAGGGGCTTCCAAATCCCATGCGGAGAGTGCTACCACTGGCCTGGGACCAGTTCCCACTGGAGAGGAGACGATTGCAGGATTCATACAATCCCAAACACCATTCAGGCCTTCCGGAAATGGAACAGAAAAAGGCTCTGATATTTCTCAGTCTACTGATTCAGGAGACGACCAGAGACTGACATCGACGAGCACTGCAACTCTGGATGGCTCCGATAATGACGATAGCAATGACGATAGTGTCCAAACTCCCGGCTCCGATAGCCAAACTGGAAGTGCGCCACTCGCAACGGAGCGTGAAACGGAAAGCGGCAAGTCTGATAGCCAGTCAAACGAGAGTGCTACGGCTGGATTGACCAACACCATGCCACCGAATAGTGACGCTGTGAGCGACCCAAGCCATGCCACAGCAACGACACCAATCGACCCTAACGAATCCATTGACGGTACGCCCACTGCAAAGACTCAGGGTGGAAAGGGTCAGGACACGGACTTCACGACACTGTCAGCCATTCAGGCTTCTGGCGTGGAGTCTGTGACCTCCAATTATTCGGAAGATGCTACTCCCACCCACGACAGCAAGAGTGGAATATCAGGCAGTTCACCGTCCAGCAACGAGACTCCAGGAAATGGCCAATCATCCATTTCGGATACTAGCAATAATACAGACACAAATAAGGTCTCAAAATCCTCTTCGATTGCAATTGGAGGTGCGGGAACTGGCACCGAGCCTCTCGCGACTCTTGAAAGCCAAGGGATCGAAGGCAACACTGCGACACCAGGTATCCAGTCTCAGTCGACACGCTCAGGAACACCAGGGAGCAATAGCCAGGATGAAACCCCGACCACAGATTCTACTACTGATACCCAGGCCGAACAAGCAGCCAGTGACAGCTCAGAGACAGGAGATTCGCTCAGTGGCCAGCGAGCTACTCCCTCTCATGCCTTACCAAATCATACACCAGCATCCACGACAAGTGATGCTAAATTAAAGAGTGATGAGACTACTCCCCGCCAAACAATATCTCACGATGAGCCCGCATCATCTAGTAATTTCGATTCAGCGACCATCACTCGTGCGACCGCGAGCAATGTGTCAGGAGAAGTATCTCAGCCCGGTCAATCGAAACAGACTCCTGGACAAGGTAATCAGGGGTCTACTAGCAATAGCCCAGGAACGCAGCAGAACACCATCACTGGAGGCCAAGCCACTCCCGGTTCAAACAACGATGCTGGTGGAACAGTCTTCAGCTCCGAGTTGTCTACAACAAGTAGCGAATCAGCGACACCTGGTCAAAAGGATAGTACTGGTACCGTCAAATCTGATCAGTCTACATCAGATGTTAGTGTGACGCCTGGGCAAGACGGCAAAGGCTATTCAAGCCTGACGATTGGTCAAGACGCAGCTGGCGCATCAATTAGCACCCCTGGAGACGACAGTATCACTCTTGATAGACTCACTGCCGGCACGCCTTTTGCGCAAACTGCTGACGCCAACATTGTCGATCCCAGCGACTCGAGCGGCACTCCCATTTCTGGTACTGGAGAAGCTGCAGGAGGCTCATGGAACACTGCTCCAACAAGTATTCCTGCAAGCACTGAGAGTATTGGGATTGGCGGATCTAAATTAGAGACCACTCCTGGGGAAAACATCAATAGCGTCCTTACAGGATCAACTTCTCCTCGTGTAACTCCGATCGAAGCCACCGAAGGAACCACATCAAGTCAATCGCATGATACCCAAGCTGGTACGCCTAGACCAACCAGAAGCCTGACACTTGATGGATCTTCTGCGGAGCAGACTCCAAGCCAGGCTACGGACAGTGTACAGACGGGATCAACTCCCTTGGATGATTCCAGGGCACGCAGCACTGGAGGCATTACGCCAGTCCAATCAGACAATAGCCTGCCCACTACTCCTGAAATTACAAACGATCTGACCGCTGAGAGCTCTGCTTTTGGAGGAACATCACCACGGGCTACCGATAGTCGCTCCTCTCCATCGACTCCTGTGGATGGCAGTCGAACCCAGGACACTGGCGAGACCACAACCTATGGATCGAACGAGAGCTTGCTTAGTGGACCTGGTGATGCTGATAAACTTACGATTGATGGGTTCTCAGTGAAGACAACGCCAACACAAGCCAGGGAAAGTGATGGCAAGGGACAAACCCCATTCGCAGATACTACTGGACCAGATGGTGCTGAGGCCACACCGAGCGGGGAGAACATCACACCTTTCGGTAGTGAGGGTGAGAGTAAAGTTTCTTCGGATGAAAAGGGTAACACATCTGGAAATGGCATCGAGACGAAGCAAGATACTACCCCAACTACCGGGAGAAGCTCCGCGAACAGTTCCGAACAGAGCATTGCCGCCTCAATCGATGAGAGCGGAGCTGAAGTGACCTCGACTTCTCAGGCTTCTCAGACGCCAAGTACAAGTGATCAAGAGGAGGCCAACTCCACAAGCAGCAAGTCAGACTCGGCAGCAAGTGACTATACGACGCCTGGGAGTTTTGCCGAAGATAAACAATCTAGCACATCAAGTTCAATCGAACCAAACGGTACCAATACAGAAGCTAAGACATCCTCGGAGAGTGAACAGACATCGAAAGCCTCAGAAACTCCAGAATCCGATCACACAAGTGCCTCGAAAGACACCGCTGCAGCTTCATTTCACAGTATTAGCGATGATAGCACCCCCATCTCTTCTCAGACTACTCCTACTTCCCAAGATGACAGCATAGCTGGAAGTGCGGATGATAGTGAGGCAACCGCGACGCCTATCAGGCAAGGCGCAACACCCACCGTCGATAACACTCCAACACCATCCTCGGCCTTTAGAGGCAGTTCAGAGCAGAACACGCCCATTTCCGGTCATGTTACTTCAGAGGAGACCAGTGACACAACTATGGAGCCTAACGAAGCTGGCAATAGCTCTGATAGTTCTCAGAATACAACACCATCCGAATCATCCAAAAATGCAAGCAGGACGCCGACGGGAGGCGAAACCGGGAGAGAGCGGACGACTCCTGGTAGTGAGAGCCGCCAAACCAGCAGCACCCTAAATAATACCCTAATTAAAACACCGGGGTTAGACTCTACAACGGTGACTGGCTTCTCATCTAAAACTCCGACTGGCGATGTCGCCAATGAGACCAGTCGTGCGTCTGCCACGGAAACGCCATCTGGAAGTCAAACCGTTGAGTACGAAGATGACGCAAGCACTCACTTGACAGTAATTTCCGGGTCTGCTGTCACAGGTTCAGACCAGAATACGCCTTCATTTGGAGACGAATCTACTTCGGCAAACGGCGACCTCACCAGAGGAGGCGCTGGGACGACACCTACTAACAAGGACGGCTCTATCACTGCAACTTCAAGCCAATTCGCAGACCAAGCAAATACAACGGCCCAATCTGAAAATAAAAGTCAGCAAATCAGTGCATCTCAAGGTTCAGAAACCACTTCGGGCGATGGGATCGCAAGTGACGATGCCGACGCTACGCCAACACAGCAGATCATCTCACTCGAAGGGATATCCCAAACATCATCCACGGACAGCTCTGTTTCCGGGTCAGATCTTAGTTCATCAACGCCAGTCCAGCATATAATTTCTCCGACCGCTTCCTGCGATCAAAGCGAGGAGTCCAATCCCCACGACGTACCGGCCGCTAGTGATACGCCTAGCCAGCAGCGCACTACGCCACGTGGGAGATGGACAACTCGAACTGCGTCCACTCCTGGAGGCAACTCGTCACCCGTGAGCACGGAAACACATTCAGCTCCTGACGATTCGGGCTCAGCCTTGGGAGCCAATACTCCAGTCGAAGACCAGACTGCCCGTACCACAGCGCGATTTACTTCTGGCAGCGGGGAGCAGACCATCCAAGATGATGCTCTCACAGGTTCAAAGTTCCAAAATAATACGGACTCTGGGAATGGTGACAGTACTGAAACGCCTGGAAAAAGCCAGACAAGAGCAGATGAAGACAGGGTGTCTCTTACCCAGAGTGAAGATGCGTCGTCTTCTAACAGTGCTTCGACTCGAGCTAATTCATCCAGAGTCCAAAGCGACAGTACATCTGGTCAAGAAAACACCACTGCTACTCCCTCTGGAGAGGCAGAGGCGCCCTCTACAGTGACAAGTTCAGGAACGGAGCAGAATGGCGACATAAGTAGTGGCAATAAGAGTGGCCAAACTCCTTCCCTTGAACGCACATCCTCGGAAAGTTCTAACGAGGGCTCGAACAGCGCATCCATTACACTCCAAGGGCACACTGGGAAACAATCTTCTGCAATAACCAATCCGTCAACTGAAACTGGAGGTTCCTCTTCAGGCACGCCTGGAGATACTGGTACAGATCCTACTCCTACATCGCAGCAGAGCGATTCGGATGAAACGAGTAACGCATCTCAGAACAAGTCAGGTGCTACCGTTACGCCCATAGAGGCAACAACAACCACCGTTGATCGAGGCAACGGCGAAAGCATTGATGGTGCCACGGACGCTACTGGCACATCTGATACTGGCTCCGGCAAGAGCGATGTATCCAGGACCGGTACAACTCCAACCGAAGCATCTCCCAGTCGAGGACCGGTCGTGTCCAGATCTACGAACTCTCAGGGCGAACAAAACAAGACCCCAGCAATCGACGCCAAACCACCAACCATGAGCCTCAGTGACACCACCGGCGGTCAAGGCACCCCGGCTCTGAATACTCCTAATGAGAATCGAAGTACTACTCAGGATTCCGGCACAAATGCGGCCACACCGCCTGGTTCAGATGGAGCAAAGACGAATGTCTCTTCATCAACTTCCCCTCGAAGCCCTGGTGTTACTGTTGGTGATCAGTCAGTTGACGGAGACACCGCTCTGGGTACAAACTCTGGGGGAGATCCAACGACGACCACGAATACCAATACTGTTGACAACGAGTCACCCAGTGAGACACCTGAATCCACCAGCAGTGGTTCCCAGTTAGATCAAAACGATGTTTCCTCCGTCAGCGACCCTGCGAAAACTGGTAGCGGAAGCATCACACCGGCTCGGAGCTCAGAGTATGAGGGAATGGCACCAGAAACATCCGCAGATACTCGTGGGGATACGACCCAAACTCCGAGCTCTGAGCATGAAGTCGGAAACAACGCTACTTCCAGTCAAAGCGCTGCATCCGCTGATGAAGAGGCAAGGTCGACCAAGACCTCAGAGACTGGTGGTGGAGATGCGACAACGTTCCCTTCAACTCCCACTACAACTAATACCACTACCGAAGTATCTAGTACAACAGACCAGGAGGTCAAAAACACCTATTCATCTCATACAAACAGTGTAGAGGACGAAAGCGATGCTTCAGCGACATCTGAATTTGATGAAGGAGCTGGCACCGTGTCGCTGGCTTCGGAAAATGCAGCCACTACACCAGACGATGCTGCATCACACGCAGGAAGCGAGATGTCCGCGACCCCTACAACTTCATCAAAGTCGGATGAGAACAAGACGATAAGTGGCACGGAGGATAACTCTGCAGAGAAGGCCTCGGCGACCCTGGGTGTTGAGCCCGTCGACGGATACCAGGACAACTCCAAGCTCACAATGAGTGCGACCGAAAGCAGCCGTTCTGAGGATAGTTTATCCAGCTTCTCTTCAACTACTCCTGGCGAATCACCGGGTCAATCACAAACCTCTAGCACTAGGGTATCCCAAGGCGATAGCTTAGGACAAGATACCGATTCGCGATTGCAAACCCCGGCTTCGAATTCTGGTGGAGTACCAGTCACCAATGAAGCTCCCACAGACGGATCAAACGCAGTCCGTACATCGAGCGATGATGCTACAGAAGCAACGAGGGTTACTTCAGGGAGCCAGATAGGCTCGGGAGAGACAACACCAACAAGGAGCGAAGGATCGGCATCAGACGGGGTTACGATAACTCCCACGACAATGTCAAGATCTTTCAGCACCTCTCTCAGACAGAGCCAGGATACCACTGAGGATCCGGAATCTCCAAGCCGTGGTTCAGATGAGAGTGCAAAGTCCGAGGCGGCATCGGTTGTTTCTGGTACCGATTCGTTAGATGACCAGAACACGACACTTAGCAATAGTGAGGGCTCTGGTAAAGACACGGCATCAAGTGATGCAGCGCTCGCTACCCCCAAGACCCTCTTCACTCCGGTTTACTCCTCAACTTATCACCACGCGGGAAGTGGCCCTGAAAGCATTGCTAGTGAAACCGACACCTCTCTGAGTGCCGAGGGAACACATACTTCAGCCAGCGTGGACGAAGCAATTGGCGACGGCCTTACAAGCAAGCAAAGCAATACCCCTACTAATGATAGAGATAAGACGGCCGTCTCTTCCACAGGAAACAACCAAGATGCCAGCACGCCTACACATGAAGGAAACATCAAGAAGACATCCCAAAGTGAGACACCTGCGAGTAGCTCTGACCTTTCTGGGACAATCTCTTCCGGCTCAACCGACATAAAAATAGATTCTGCCTCGACTACTACAACAGAGTTTTTCAGTCCGAAATCAGTCGGCACTCCGACATCAGAAGAGTCTGGAGGATCTTCAAGCGTCTCTGGCACCGCTTCTGGAGCCAAACCAGCGACCGAAACCTCTCAGAGCGCTGATAAAAATTCCTCAGCTGAGGTCACTGTTACGTCTGAGAAGTCACAGTTGACCGACAGCAATATCTTAGCTGAAGGTACCCCAGCGGGTGCAAGCTCGGAGCAGACCGGAAACGACACTTCAAATCAGAACACACCCACAATGAGAAGCTCCCAGGAAATTAAGCCCAGTGACCCAGCTACAGGTGGTGATGCGTCTAAGAGCTCTGAATTGGCCGACGACACCTCAGCGAAGGGCACTTCTCCAGCAGGGTCCGGAGAATCAACCATCGAATCGATTGAGAGCACACCGACGGCCGGAGAGGCAGAAGAGACTGATAATGGCATTTCAGTTGAAGGTGGCAATATCTCAAAATCCGGGATTATCTCTGTCTCACATGATGCTGGCGAAACCTCCCAGGGTTTCAACTCACAGGCCCCATTAACTGGCAGTCAAACTGGAACGCCTGCTCTCAGTCCTACAACTCAATCAGACACGCAAACAGAGGCTGAGAGTACATCATCGGACAGAAATGAAGATTATTCAAACACAAAGGATACCGCGGTAGATGATACTGCTTCATCTCAAGGTTCGATTCAGTCAAGTGGTGCAAAGACGTCTTCGCAAAATCGCACTCCGACACAGAGCTCTGCCACCGGAATTGCATCATTTAGCACAGTCACTCGCCAAGACGAATCACCTACTAGCTCGACTATTAGCACTCCTATGTCCAGCATTACCTCTTCAGATCACAGCGAGACAATCGGCGTCGATGATAATAGGGTTACAAGTAGCGAAACAAACACTCCAGCTACTACATCTACTGTCGAGCTGAGTATTTCCTTGGATAACGCCAAAGAGTCGACTACTGAATCGAGGTCCCGGACTGGCGATGCAATAGCTTCGGATAGTATCACTGTCTCAAACACCCCTTCTCAGAGTAGCAACAACAATGCGACACCAACGCAAGTGGCCTCTGGGGGAACACTTTCTGGGACTATTACACAGAATGATCAATCAGGCAGCTCGCAAAGCACTGCGAGTAATGATGTTCGATCAAGCAGTGCAAACAGCTTATCGCCAGGGAGCACACCCACTAGCAGCCATTCTAATATCGCCACGCAAACTACAACTCAGTCTGATGATCAATCGGGCGCCGCATCTGCAAGCCGCGCGAGTGAACAGGAGAATCAGGAATCTCAATCGAGCACTCTTAATGGCGATATTTCTCAGAGCCCGGATACGGAGCAGTTAACACCAGCTGGTAACGATGGCTCTCGGACCACGGCAATAAGTCTATCGGGCTCTTCACATGCTGATACCTTCACCTCATTGACGGCTCAAAGCTCGACTCCTGGGGTCATCTCTGGAACATTTGATAGTCAGACATTCAATTCGCTCAATCCCGGAAGTGAGACAACGACTGCCGCCAAGTCCAGTAGTCAGAATGCCTCTGGATCTTCAACTGAGTCTGGCTCTGGGCCTTCTGGAACTCCCGAGCCAACTTCCTCGGCTACATCTAGATCAGCCTCTCAATCCAATGGAACGGAATCGACCCCCAAATACATAGTATCGAGTGCGGATAATTCGCAGACAGCAAATGATGAGTTTGTCGAGCCCACCGCTACCTCTAGCGACGCGGGTAGTGTAAGGTTGGCTGATGATTCAACAACATCAGCTGTGAGCGGTTCAGTCGCACTCTCCGGTCAAGATTCGAACGGCGAGAGTGTCACTGGAGCATCGCAAACAAGATCACAGGTAACGGAGTCATCTGTTCCAGGTTCGCCATCTGTGCAGACAACGACCGGGTGGACATCAGAGGGCGAGGGCATCACTCAAGCTTCAACGGAGAACAGCCAAAGCACAGAGCCGACTTCTAATACTGATAATGAATCTGGATCTGAATCAGCGAATGAGATAACTAGTAACAGGTCCACGGATAGAGATTCTGGAGCGACTCCCACAAGCCCAAGGAGAGCTGCCACGGCAAGCCTTGGAGAGCCATCCACTCAGGCTACCGATGAAGACGCCGGAACTACAACACCAGAACCATCGGGTTCTCGCGCAGACACAACTATCACTCGCCCAAGCTCAACAACCACTTGGTCGACAGATACACCTGCCAATTCGCAAGATGCGATAGAAAGCGACGGCTTGGGGCAGAGCGAAACTTCAACACCAACCGCTAATTCCTCAGGCTCAGCAGGGACGTCAGCAAATGGCCAGCAAACAGACTCATCCAACGACCGATCTACCACGAGCTCTACTTCAACCTGGTTGACTATTTCTGACAGAACCTTTGTGACGAAACCAAGAAGCAGCAGTGTTTCGAATAGTGAAACATCTCAGCAGGATACGCCTTCCATGACGGGAGCTGGACAGACACCATCTCAATCGTCAGACGACGCTGCTGAGATTGAAGAGATATCAGGGTCAACACCGTTACTTAATACAGCGCCACGGACAACACCGATGGGCAGATTCTCTACCAGGATTTCTTCCAAGACAAGCTCTACTCCCAGAGTGACCGGTTCCAATCCAGCGAGTACGACAGAAGACGACTCTGTGATTTCGACCACTATCGTACCAAAGGGTACCCAGGACGCAGATTCGACTGAGACGCTGTCTAATGTCGCGAGGTCATCCGTGACTACCGACAGGGACTCATCCAGCACAAGAAGTTCCACACCAGCTCGGTCCTGGACTACTCTCACATCTCAGACCAGAACGCCATCGGATTCGATGTCTGGAGGGAGTCAAAGAACTGCTGAAGCTGCTGTTGCTTCTGGAAGTGGAACATCTTCGTTTCTTGAAGCTGTTCCTAGCCCCAATGATGAGGAAGCCTCAACTTCAGGCGACGATGGTCAGGCCAGCTCTGCATCCCGGACGACAACTGGCTCCAATGAATCGTCTCAATCGAGTACGCCAACTGATTTGCAGAACCCTACTACGGCCTCAGCTTCGCACAAATCAGGTGACGGTGTCACTTCAAGCACCACGAACAACTCTGACAGCACTATATCAGAGTCATCTGGTTGGGATTCAGGATCAGTCTCTGACGCTGGTACAGAAACCACATCCTGGTCTCGTACTACATCGAGCTACGGAGATTCTGGCACAATCGAAGTTGAAGGCTCTCGGTCAACTTCGCAATCTAAATCGAGAAACGAACCCGAGTCCACATCTGAGGACAATTCTTCCGTCACTACAACACAACGGGGCTCAGTATCTCAATCGGCATCTCAAACCGATCCAGAGAATAGTTCGGAGCCGAGCGTTAATTCTACAAGTGAAAGATCTGATACTGCAAGTCAAACGACATCAGGCACAGCTTACGATGGTGATTCTCAATCTGAAAAGACCAGCTACCTGGGAACCTCTGAGGCTGACTCGTCGGTAGTCTCTGAAGAAACTGACTTCGCAGCCCAGCCTACTCCAGCTGTTATTGATGTTGAAGGATCGGGCTTAACTAGTGGGACAAGCAGCACAGCCCAGACTGATAGCCATGGGGCTGCTCAAACAAGTTCCGAAAGTGATCATGGCGTCTCGCACAGTAGTACTTCAATGAGTGCTCAAACCGGCTCCCATGCTACCTTGGATTCTAGCACAGCGACACTGCAACCTGATGAGATGACATCGAACACAAAGACGCATAGCACGACAACAGGCACTATCGAGTCAGGAAGCGGAACCAGTTCCGGAAGTAGCAAAGATTCTAACTCAACGACTCAGACCACTACTGGGGAGGGCAGTCAGACTATCTCCGATGCCACCGTGGATGTTGAATCATCGAGTGACCCCCAGAATCCTAGCACCAATGATGCTACGGAGACTACCACTAAAGCCACCACTACTTCGAGCACCGCAGATAGCTCTCAAAGCTCTAGCACATCGCAGGGTCCTGACTCAGGCGACCAAACCATCGCTCAAGACAATGAGCCAACAGATACTGCGGCAGATGAGAAAACCACGTCGGCATCAACAGCGTCTACACGAAGCGATGGATCAATTAGCACTGGCTCTAGGTCAGCCGAACCGACTTCTCAGAATTCCCAAGGAAATGGTTTGGACCATAGTACCAGTCAAATTTCTTCCGAAGACCCGAGTGACCTGGAGGTGACAAGGACTTCGGAATATAGTATTTTAACGGGCTCTTCTTCTGGTTCAACAGCATCTGACTTAGGGATCTCTGAAGCGAGCGCCTCAAAATCGAGCTCAGAGGAAACTTCTTTTGATAGCTCGGCGAGCACTGGAGCGATCCTTGGAACTGGTGAGGATAGTTCAGATATCACTCAAACCATCTCACCCACATCACCTTCCAACACCGGCCGCGAAACTACAAGTCAGGACAATTCTCAGTCGGCTACTTCTACCCATGTCAGGGCTAGTCAAACAGACACAAAAATTACATCCAGTAGTAGCGGAACGAACGTTGAGACAAGTGATGATGAAACTTCTCAAACTGGCTCCAGCTTGACCTCACAAACCGGAGGCAATGATGGAGCCATTAGCATCGCTAATGATAGCACTACGGACAATCCTCAAACTTCTAAAAGCTCTCAGACAGGAAGCTCTACCGTGCCATCATCGACGTCTCTTACAGGTGCAGAAGATGCCGCTCAAACTACATCTCAGAGTGCTACTGGTGAGGAGACGGACAGTCCTAATCCTTCAACTCAATCCGATAGTCGAATCTCGTCAAACACATCAACTTCTGGATCGGACTCCCAATCCATCAGTGGCAGTGACACTATCAGTACCACTTCAGACAATGCCTCGTATAGCTCAATCGCAGACAGTGACACAAGCCTTTCATCAATATCAGTTACCGGCTCGAAAACTAGCCCTGATACTCAGGCGAAATCTCGAGACAGCACCATTGAAGATCAAAATGATAGTATGACCTTCGGTACCACTGAAACTGGCAGTCATACTACGTCAAGCAAATCTTTCTTTGAGACAAGCTCCTCCACTCATGGCGATGGTACCATTGGCATCGCTTTAGATGAGTCTGTCACTGCATCGCAAACCACACTTACTGAAAGCCAGACGGCCAGCGCATCGGATTCGCAGAGTGGTAGTCGCGAGACCTCATCTAAGGAAGAGACCACGAGCGGTAGCCATACCAGCAGCGATATTGTATCAACAACGGTTTCATCTCATTTAAGCTCCTCAACATATAGTGCAACAGACGGTGAAGGAACCATTAATGTTACATCCGATACTGTTAACACTAGTGCTCAAACATCTCAATCGGGGAGCCAGACTACTGGAACATCGTCTTCACATACAGGCACGCAGTTGAGCGATGTCAGTGGTACAGTATCTCATCAAGAGACAACCAGCGGGGCTCAGACCGATGGCCAAGTTTCATCGGCCACGTCTGTCCATGGATCAGATTATCAGGCCGTTACCGGCGCCACTTCCAGCGTTGCCTCGGATGATACTGGGACCGACTCTCAAACCTCGCACACAGAGAGCCAGTCGGTTGCAACGACATCGCAGACCAGCACGCAGTCTAATGATTCCAATGGCACTTCCGCTACTCAGCATGCAGCAATTAGCGGGACTCTCTCGCAAAGCGGTGTTGACTCGAGCACATTGGATTCTCAAGAAAGCTCACAAACAAGCTCTCTGACAATCAACAGTGGAGTCACCATCGCAGCAGGAAGCGTTGAGAACAGCTCTGAGGCGACAAATCACGCGAGCTCATCTACGACGCAAAGATCCGAGTCCCAATCCCATACAGGTAGCGAAAGCCAGACTAATTCCAGTGGTACAGGCAGTGAGACTGGTACAAGGAGCGCCACAGCTGCAATCTCCAGAGATGGAGTCACGTCAGTCACGTCAAGCTCTCAGACAGCTTCTCAAGCTAGCACCCGCACAAGTAGCGGCGACGGACCCATCAGTAGTGCCTCGAATGATGCAAACTCCTCCCAAAGCTCTCCGACACATTCAAGTTCCACGTCACTCGCAAGTTCGCAGGCCAGCGATCCTAGCCAATCCTCGACGCATAAGTCGACAAGCGAAGGGACAACAACGAGCATCCATGGAACATTCTCGGGTGGCGAAACATCATCAAGCTCGTCGACCTCTATCACTTCTACAAAGGACAGCGGAGACACGGAGACACAACTTTCCACTCAAACAAGTTCGCAGTCCAGGTCGACAGATACACAAGCTTCTACAGCCACCAGCACAGGTAGTACCAACATCGACCATCAGACTATCTCCCACACCACTTCGGGTGGTGGTTCAAGTAGCACCGGTCCCATTGGTCAGAGTACCTCGCAGACAAGCTCTCATACGAGCTCTGGATCAATCTCTGGCACAGCCTCACAGCCCAGCGCTGACGGTGCGGTTAGCCTTGCTGCGGATAATGCGGCCACTGGCTCCAGCACGCAGAGTCAAGCAAGTTCATCTACATCGCACACCAACGCAGAAACCAGCAGTCAGAGCCAATCCTCGTCTCGCAGCGGATCAGCGAGTTCCACGAGTACTCTTTCAGGTAGCACCTCTAAAAGTACTGCATCTAGTACGAGTAGCACGGCTTCGAATAGTATCGATAATGCTTCCATCTCGGTACAGGCTGAGGCTCAATCTGGCTCTGGCACTTCAGGAACGGCAGCAAGTGTGACACACAGCACATTGTCTGATGATGCAACCGCATCCAGCTCGTCGAGTATTTCAGGTTCAGGAATAGCAGCATCTTCCTCGGCCTCCGTCAGCACGTCAGTCGGCAAATCTTCCACTTCAACTTCGCAATCCACTTCAACTGATGTCGCAACATCATCTTCAACGAGTTCTTCTGTTGCGGGATTCTCTGGGTCAACGACCTCCACTACAGGCCTTTCCGTCGCTACTTTGTCAGCTCCGAGTTCCTCAACTGCAAGCTCTTCAGCCACAGTATCCTCTACTGGGAGCTCAGGTACCTCAACAGCGTCTACTGCAACTTCCTCGACTTCAAGTTCTTCGGCAGCCAGTTCCACGGGCACAACCTCGTCCGCCGTGGGCACTACATCATTCTCGGGTACACCGCAGACTATTGGACTTGATGGTGTCTCTATTCATGATAGCTCTACCCAGACTTCTACATCGCGTGCCACGACTTCTACGACAAGTCAACCTAAGGACTCTTCTACCAGTACAAGTAGTACAGCTACATCTGCCTCCTCATCCAGTTCGTCCTCCTCTGTTGATGGTACACAAACAAGCAGTACTACCACATCTTCAACAAGCAGTGGAAGTCAGACGTCACAGCCCACTCAGACTAGTATCACAGCCTCTACTGGGTCAACCCGTTCCTCAACAACCACGTCAACTGGTACTGCTTCAAGCACACTGTCTTCTTCCACCGCTTCCTCAAGTACGGTCAGCTCATCAACGAGCTCACTGAGCTCTTCAAGTGGTACTACTAGCAGCACATCAAGCTACCAGACGACTTCTCAGACAAGCTCCCAGGCATTTACTTCCCAATCAACCAGCTCGCTTTCTACGACTTCCCCAGTCACCTCCTCCCAGCCGAGTAGTGTTGGCCAAACCAGCACAACCTCCAAGTCGACTAGCAGCTCATCGTCGGTCCCAGGAGATCAGAATATTGCTGATATTAGCCTCAGTATAAATCTTGGTGGCCAGACCACAACTTCGTCCAGTAGCCGATTGTCAACATCAAGCAGCTCCCAACAGTCAACATCCAGCTCCAGTACTAGCACATCCGTGGCTACTACGACAAGTACTACTTCAAGTGCAGCTTCCAGTGCAACCACGAGTACAACCACAAGTACGACCACGATTGCAGGTAGTTCATTGTCCACGTCTAGCTCTACCTCGAGTACTTCAAGCACGACAAGCACGACAAGCACCAGCTCGAGCGTCTCTAGTTCCCAGACCACTAGCATATCAACATCTACTATTTCTAGTTCATCCAGCTCGTCTAGTACCTCGTTCTCGTCTGTGAGCTCGACCGTCTCTAGCACGAGCACATCAAGCTCTAGCTCAGCGGTCGCCAGTTCTACAAGCACAAGCTCAGCCAGCACTTCAACCTCGACGAGTTCTTCCACGACGACCAGTTCGTCGACTGCTTCAAGCGCGTCGATCACTTCGACTACAACCAGCACAACAAGTACTCAGGCTGGGTCGACTTCATCAAGCACTTCTAGTACATCGAGTCGCTCTACATCGAGCACTTCGGCTTCTTCCAGCTCAACCACCTCCTCTAGTTCAGTTAGCAGTTCAAGCACCTCGTCCACAACGAGCGCGACCAGTTTATCGGCCGTTTCCACTTCAAGTTCAGTTGGCGGCTCAACTAGTTCTACCACATCAAGCACATCGAGCACATCGAGTCGCTCCACGACGTCAACTACATCAACCACGTCTACCTCCTCCAGTTCCAGCGTCTCAAGCACTTCCAGCACTTCGAGTCAATCCACGTCGAGCCAGTCCAGCAGTTCATCAACCACTGGTGTCACTACTACTACAACTACCAGCTCAAGTTCAACAAGCGCTTCAGCTACTCAAACATTGGGCCCAGCGTTTGGGTGCGATGCCAACGGCTACATGGTCGCAGGCACCACGCTGTACCGCATCGATATTACGTCTGGAAAATACACAGTTGTTGCCACCGGCATAGGTCAGGGTGGCGCAATCAACGCCATTGGTTACAACTCCCTGGACAACTACATGTACGGTATCGTTGCTGACTCATTGCTGGGCGGTACCGGATCTCAAGTCATCAAGATTGCGTCCGATGGAAGCTACAAATTGCTGAGCGGCCGCATCGAGAACAACAAGGCCATCTTTGTTGGAGATGTCGACTCTTCTGGACGACTATGGGTATCAGACGGAGGTACCAACTGGTGGCAGTTTGATGTTTCTTCGTCGGCATCCTCCACCTATGGCACCCTAGTCGCCAGCGGCGCATCGTCTTCAATGCCAACCATTGGGTTCACCGATTGGGCATACGTGCCGGGAGGGGGCGACTATCTGTACGCTTTACAGCCAAGTATCCTCGTCGGGCTCACTACTCAATCTGCAGCAATGTGGCGCTGGAGCTTGTCGACGCACCAATGGACAAGCTACAGGACGTACGCTATGACTAATCTCCTAACTTCTGTCACCAGCGTATGGGGTGCTGTGTATGCTTCGGCTGATGGCAACTTGTACGCTGCGGACAATGTTCTCGGGTCTTCTTACAAGTTCCTCGTCACATCGTCCACTACCTCGGCAACTTATGCGTCCGTGGGAACTCTTCTGAACTTGGTCAACGACGGAGCGAGATGTATCAAGGCTGCCAACATTTGATTTATCTGCTCCTTTTCTGTTGTTCGTGTAATGAGTATACTGAGACCTGTTTGGTGGCTATACAAGTTACTCTAAGCGTTGTTTTTCAATGCAAGCGCA